>SJYX01018944.1:171403-235758 GCA_006410675.1 Oreotragus oreotragus
AGTCATCTCCTCTATACAACACATTCCATTTTAAGATCCATTCAAGTTTCAACAGATACCCCTACAACTAAAATGGGCACATGATTACATCTAAACCTATGAGTATTTTAATCTACTTTGTCCTAAAGTCTACAGCAATAATAAATGAATGAAAGTCAGTGAAAATAATTTTTGGCAAACATTTATCAAGACCTTAAAAGATGTAAAATAATGTGGCATTTTTTAAGCACCTACTTGTCTAGAAAAAAATATTCTCTTCATTTCATAAAAAGATTATTGCTACTCTTTTTTAACTGTTTGAATAATTTATTCCTTTCATTAAGAAATGTATAACCCAGAGGTGGAGATCAAGATGGTGGAAGAGAAGGACATGGAGGTTATCTCCTCCCAAAAATACTCAAAAATACATCTACGTGTGGAACAACTCTCACAGAATACCCACTGAATGCGGCAGATCTCATACAATCAATGCTGCAAGAAAGATCACCACGTAACCAAGTAGGATGAAAGAAAAAAGTAAAATAAAGCATAACCCAGAGTGGCTTCTTTATGAAATGAATAGGAAAACAGACATAAGATCATCAAACATGGTGAAAATACTAAAGAAGGGAACTGTCATATTTGAGGTGCCCATTGTATGCTACACACAAAATAGAATTATCAATAGTTTAATCTGTGTAAATGTATTTATTCCTACACAAGGGAGCTCCTGTCCAAGCTCATAATATTAAAGTTAGGCCTAGGGGTCAAACTCAATCTCAGAAAACCAGTCAAGTGAATCAAATTGAAGCTTTTCTAAACCAAAGATCTACATTCATCCATAACCCCAAGTGAACCGATGATTTAACATTATTCGGGGATTAGAAATGCAAACTTTTCTTCTAAGTTTTTCTATATACTTAAAACATAAAGGAATTTGATTTTGTTTATGGAAAGCATACCAGTGGGCAGAAACATTCATTCTGATGGCAGCAAACCTATTATTATGTCACCCCAAAAGGAGTCCTTTCAACATTTAAATTTTTAGAGGAGGAAATTTGTAGCCCCTAAATATATGTTAAGCTATATTCCCATGCTTCAAAAACACACAAACGAACAAAGGGGCATTATAATATCTCCAAACCTTTCAGGGACAAACCTCCCACACACACACCAGAATTGCAGTTAGCCCCACACATTACTCCCAGCAGCTCAGTAGCACATAAAGGCTAAAATTTGCACCCACACTAATTATTCACTTCTCAGATTGCACTATCCAGGAACTCAGAGAGGAAAGGCAAGGCCACCTCTCCATGGCTGAGAAGGGCGTTTCTGTCACACAAATGAAAGCCTATCCTCATCAACACACTGGACAAGGACTCAGGAGTGATCTCTAGGAAGTCGATGGGGCAGGTCAGACCCTCAGTCGTGTCCGACCATTTGCAACCGTATGCACTGTAGTCTACCAGGTTCGTCTGTCCATGGAATTTTCCAGACAAGAATACTCGAATGGATTGCCATTTCCTCCTCCAGGGATCTTCCCCACCAAAGATAAAACATGCATCTCTAGCATCTCCTGCATTGGCAAAAGGATTCTTTACCACTGTGCCACCTGGAAAGCTGATGGTGCAGGAGCTGTAAGTATAAGGACCAGGGATGTCAAAGGACATGAGAAGAGGCAATCAAAATGCTGTCCGCAGGCTGGCCAGGATGTCAGGGGTCTGTGTTTGCAGGAGGATTCATTGTGTGCTTAAAATATAATTCACCGTCCTTATAGTAATAAATCCCTCAATACTGCATGATTGTCAACTTCCCAACTCAGGGATGGAACTCCTGCACTCACACTTCACATTATAACCGAGCAGGCCCCTATGGGCCTTCCCAGGACAGACCTCTCCCCACATGTCCACTGCCTGCAGAACAGCTGAAGTCTCCCGGGTCCCGCCTGCGTCACAAAGTCTTGCCTGCATACTTAATAACTGTAAGGATGTGAACAGGTAGTGAACAAGAGTAGCAGTCAGGTCAGGAGAATAAATAACAATGCAAACAGGATATCAGCCACACGCAATCACAGAATCTTTGGTTCCTCCATGAAGTACACAGATAACAGTACGTGATGCACCTTTCCTTGGTTGTTTTATATATGCTAAAACCTCACAACTTGACCATGAGCATGTAGCCCCCAGACTTACTGGAGCCTGAGGTTAACCCCTGTAGACATCACCCTGTTACCTCACCATCAACCAGTCAGAGAATTGTGCATAGCTGATCACATACCCTGCAACCAGCCTCCTCCAACTGGCCTGTAAACGTGCCTTGCTGAAACCCCATTAGAGTCTGGATTTTTTTTGAGCAATAAGTACTCCAAGCTCCTTTTCTGGTACCCTGTAATAAGCACTGCCCTTTCCTTCACCACAAGCCCATGTCAGTAGACTGGCTTTACTGGGCACTCTGGGAAGTGGACNCCCTTCTGCCATCCCTTTATTTCTTCAACTTGGAGAATACAAGTCAATGTTAAGTCAACTCAATCACACCTTCTCCTTTAGGAGACTCCATGGGATAAATTTCTTTCTGGGGGATCTTTAGACCAGAAAGATTATATTTCTTTTGAACAACCAGTTTGGTTTTATTGTGCTGAAACTTTAAACCATGGTGTTGATGACATCCTTTATTTTCTTTGGCTACCAGGAAACTCAAGAGGCAAATTTGCAGCTGAACTCTAATTTCTGAACAGGACTTTATGGTTAATAGTAAGTAATTTTGCTTACTACTCTGATACATAGCTTCATTTTATCTTCCTGGCTTTTACATTTTTGTCACCATGATCAGTTCAGTTCAGTTCAGTCACTCAGTCGTGTCTGACTCTTTGTGACCCCATAGACTGCAGCACGCCAGGCTTCCCTGTCCATCACCAACTCCTGGAGTTTACTCAAACTCACGTCCATCGAGTCAGTGTTGTCATCCAACCATCTCATCCTCTGTTGTTCCCTTCTCCTCCTGCCTTCAGTCTTACCCAACATCAGGGTCTTTTCAAATGAGTCAGTTCTTCGCATCAGGCGGCCAAAGTATTGGGAGTTTAAGCTTCAGCATCAGTCTTTCCAATGAATATTTAGGACTGATCTCCTTTAGGATTGACTGGTTGGATCTCCTTGCAGTCCAAGAGACTCTCAGGAGTCTTCTCCAACATCACAGTTCAAAAGCATCAATTCTTTGGTGCTCAACTTTCTTTATCATCCACTGGAAAAACCATAGCTTTGATATCCTTATCTATTTACTTTTATTTATGTTACATTCTGTATGTGACCTCAAGTACTTTTTAATGAATTTATTATAAATAAACTATGTTATAACATAGTATTAACATAAGTAGACTATAAAAATGATACACTGCATATTAAAACCAATAATGAATGATGTTTGAATATTCTATACTGTTAGCTATCATCTTATGAGCTACAAATAATCATATACTTTATGCACATAAGACTTACTGATAAAGCAATGATACAAAGAAAGCACATTTGATACATTTTAAAATCCAATTATAAAAGCTCATAGCAATATCAACTAGAAGAGAACTCCTAACTTTTTAAAAGAAAACTACCACAAATTTATAGCAAATGTGTATTTAATGGTGAAATTTTAGAAACATTTGCACCAAACTCAGGAACAATACAGTGGTGACTACTATGTGCTGCAGGTTTTATTCAAGAGGTCTTAGCCATATCATTTGGACAAGATAACAAATGAAGTATAAAGGTACAGTGAAACTGTTCAGCTGGAGACAATATGGTTTTCCTTTGAATATACTTAAAACAAGCATTAGAAACGACTGGAACTAAAAAGTTTCTCAATGTAACTAGATCTTATAAAAAAATCAATAGACTTCTTTCTTACCACAAAATAGTAAATCACAAGCCAAAAAATTTAAAAAAATTAAAAATTAAATGTGTCTGACAACAGCAACAAAAATGTAATATAATAGTTAATAAAAATATATAAGATCCTCAGACATTATTATAAAACTTTACTAAAGTATGTAAAATCTTAATAAATGGAATGGTACACTGTGTTCATTTTATTAGAATTTCTGATGAACTTTTAACTATTTGCAAAGGGATTTCATCTAGCTTCTTTGTAAACCATTCCAGCCTCATGATAACTCATATACAACAATGGATAACAGTTTTAAAAGCTCAAGGGATCTATAACCAATTAGTCAGTTGTTTCACATTATTTGAAGGTTTGGATGTAATTTAATTTAAACACTTATTTTTTTGGAAAATTTCTTACTCTGTACTCTCTATTGGCCAGATCCACTGAAGAATTCTTGAGGCCTGATATACAAGATAAACTTATCCTTCCATAGCTTTTCATCAACTTCCAGGAAATATTTTTTCTATCAACTTTTAGGGATGGATTCTGCTGATAAAAAAGCATTACGTTCAGGATGACTTATACTGTCCTTGTGCTATCTAGACTTTTCTATTCTCTTTATCATCTTCTGCATTATACCATTACTTAGTCATAAACACATCTGTTTAGAAGGCAGGCCAAGTGTCAGACAAAATGAAATTCAGAATAGATCAGTTATGTCACCCATTAGCAGTTCTAGATAAGGGAAATGGAAGAATGGCGAACAAACTGAGCAGGAAGAGTTGGAGAAATATATGGAAACACGTTTCATTTAAACACTTGCTCTTCACAATATGGTGCAAACTTATTTAGCTATATTTTAATCATGAGATGTGCCGGGCATTGCTGGCTGCCTATTCAACAGTCATCTTCCCCTTCTTCACTACCAAGAAAAGCTGACGGTTTTTCAGATATTAAGTGATCAGATGATTTAGGAAAAGAAAGACTAGTCTTGATTAGTCTGTGCTAATGATGGTAGTTTCATTCATCTTGCCAGTGGTTGGTTTAGGAATAGGCCTGTGAGAGACAATCAACAGTGAAAGGAAGTCTGCCGTTCTAGGGGAGATTTCTTCCCCTTTCTGAAAGAGGGCCGAAAGAAAGGACTTTCCTTCTTATTGCCCCTGATGTCTGGAAACACAACAAACACCATGAAATGAGGTGAAGACAGTTTAAGAGCAGCCAGCAGTGGAGGACGGCAGGGCAGAAGGATATAATGAAGCTCAAGTCCTGATGATCCCATTAAGCCAATAAATCACCTAACTGAGCAATGCTCCTATCTCCGCACTACTTCTTAAATGAGAGAATTGTTATTTCCTTTCAGCACTTAAATCATTATGAGTTTGGTTTCCCTGTTACTTCCAGT
This sequence comes from Oreotragus oreotragus, assembly GCA_006410675.1. Classification (NCBI taxonomy): domain Eukaryota; kingdom Metazoa; phylum Chordata; class Mammalia; order Artiodactyla; family Bovidae; genus Oreotragus; species Oreotragus oreotragus. Next base: position 176,661 of record SJYX01018944.1, read on the forward strand.
AACAGACATTCGAACTGATTCCACGCCATGGACGGCAGTACGGGCTAAACAAACACTTATTCTTGGAACAACTTATGATCAACCCCATCTGCAATACAAACGGTTTATGCTTTTTCAAAGGGAGGTGTGAGATTCTGAGGTATTTTCACTAATTCAAGTGGGCAAAATTATACGGTATTTGGAGGTTTGGCTAGAAAAATAATTTCTCTTTTGCTCATATGCAGACGTAGACTTTTACTCCTGTATGTTTTTGATGCTCATGGCACTATCAGTTTTATCTTTCTCTACCTCTAAACAAGAATTTAACAATACTTTTTAGATCAGCCCCTGGCAAAGTCATCCTTGGGATTGTTTTAGGAAATCAATATGATTTATTCACAATTTTTTTTTTCCTCTCAATGAAAAGAGAATTTTGAAATTGCCTGTCCTTGGCATTGTCCTAAATTCTGAATACGGCCTGACAGAGAGTGTGATGGAACTTGCAAATGATTTTCCAATTAATAAAAATGTGATTCCCAAGCTGAGCTTCGAATTCTAGTAGAATCTAAATTAAGCAACATGTATAAACAGTCTCAAAACACTTAAAAGCATAGCTTATAAATAAATACCAACATCATGGTACATCAATCCATGAGTTCAGATACCAAAATTAATTATGGGGTTTTTTTTCTCTTGATTTATGAAAGTTACTTCAGCACCTTTGTTTCTGTATAACTCAAATGCAGACCTGTTAATAATGTAAACAGCTCTAGGCTCCTTTACCATGGGAGAGAAGCCCTTGTATAAAACTAAAACTGTTTCCTCTATACTGTAATGGGTTAGGTTTGTTTAACTTACTTTCTATAGTGCTCAATTCAGAATATGGATGCCTAATAAATACTTGATGATAGTGACCCTGACTGCACAAAAGATATCTGAGTGTTCACAGGAAAATGATAAAATACTCTAAGCTAGTTTAGTGACAAAATTATATAATAACCAGAGAGTGATGCCTTTTCATACCAGTGTATACCCCAAATAAAAGAGAAGGCACAAAAATTAACATCTATTATCTAAAATGTGCTGAAAATTTATGTAGCATCTCTATACTCTTTTATTCAATCCTAAACATAATTATCTTGACTACGTATTGAGACTCCTACTTTCCAGAATTTAAAATTCCTCTGGTTGTATGGTGAGTCAATGCTTTATGTGCCAATAAAAATTCATCCAATGAAATTATGATACACTTTTTTAAAGAGGTACCCTGATTTCAGAGATGTCAAAACGTAAAAATAAAAGGCATCTGCAAATAATAATATAATATGAGACTGATAAGAAAATTCATCCAGCCCACACAGTTAGCTGGAAACTGTGGCAAAGATAAGCCGCTGATGCCCAAAAGTTAATGCTCCCCGTCCATAGCATGGAATTCCTACTGAGAAATGTCTATCCTGCTGCTGCTAAGTCACTTCAGTTGTGTCCAACTCTGTGCGACCCCATAGATGGCAGCCCAGAAGGCTCCCCTGTCTCTGGGATTCCCCAGGCAAGAACACTGGAGTGGGTTGCCATTTCCTTTTCCAATGCATGAAAGTGAAAAGTGAAAGTGAAGTCGCTCAGTCGTGTCCGACCCTCAGCGACCCCATGGACTGCAGCCTTCCAGGCTCCTCCGTCCATAGGATTTTCCAGGCAAGAGTACTGGAGTTGGGTGCCACTGCCTTCTCCAAATGTCTGTCCAGCCAGAAACTATACTTTCCACCTTCCAGAGTTCTGACCAAAAGAATGTGAACCCAACTGATGATGTCAGTTCCAACCCAGACAGGTCAGAAGCATGAGTGTGTTCTTCATCCTCTCCCTTATTCTATCTACCATTTATTGACACCCAGAGTGATCTCAGAAACGACCTGCTGCATATGGCAAAGCCTTTGTGTCAGCCTGGGTTCCTCAGTGACTGCAAGCAACAAAGCCCTGCCCATACCTCCAAGACAGTGTGCCAAACAGGGATGCCATGACTGGCTCGAGCCGTAAGTGAGCTTTTCTTTTATTAAGCCATTGTAACTCTAGGCTGGTATTGCCTCAACTACTATTACCCCAAACACTACAGGGGCGGAATCAGAATCTGACTATCAGGTTCCAAAAGCTGGGCTCATTCTGTGACACTATGCAAATACAAGCCTCCTTCCAAAATTACCCTTTCCAAAACAAACAAAAAAATAATAAAAAGGACTGTTTCCTCATTTCAAGTAGGTTTCACCCTTGGTTTGAAAAATTAGACAGAAATCAATAGATTTAAGGATGACATATTTTAGAGAGAAAGCCCAGAGAGGGACAGATTAATAGTTGTGTATTTGTAACAGCACAATGTGAGAAAAAACAAAACTAGAACGAAGAAGCGATTTTCAAAGTGGGTAAAAGCGACATACGTGTATACTTTCTTTTTTGTCTTGTTTTAGTCTGATGCAGTTTGATAAAGAAGTTCCAGGAAGTTGTTATATATTTAGCAGGTTAAATGGCAGGAGGTCAACCTTGGGATTTCTTTGGAAGGAATGATGCTAAAGATGAAACTCCAGTACTTTGGCCACCTCATGCGAAGAGTTGACTCACTGGAGAAGACTCTGATGCTGGGAGGGATTGGGGGCAGGAGGAGAAGGGGACGACAGAGGATGAGATGGCTGGATGGCATCATGGACTCGACAGACGTGAGTCTGAGTGAACTCCGGGAGATGGTGATGAACAGGGAGGCCTGGTGTGCTGCGATTCATGAGGTCACAAAGAGTCGGACACGACTGAGCTACTGAACTGAACCGAACTGAACTGAACTGAAATGGCTTAATATCTTGAGATAAAGATGGCCGCATTACCTGAAAGAGCCTGATGCAAAGGAAAGGTAAAGCCTGACTGGCAATGAATCAAAAGGAAAGGAAGGGAAGAAAGTGGGAGACATCAAGAGCACGCGTTCGTGATTCAAGACAAGAGTCTGAATTGTAGCTCCACCAGTTCTCGCGTTAGAGTCCATGAACTTGGGCAATCGTTTAATCTAAGGGCCAATTCTGTCATCCAGAATGGTGTGAAAATAAAAGGCACCTTATAGGTTGTTCTGGAAGAGACCCTGATGTCGAGAAAGACTGAAGGCAAAAGGAGAAGAGGGCTGCAGAAGATGAGACGGTTGGGATGGCATCACCAACTCAATGGACGTGAATTTGAGGAAACTGGAAGATGGTGGAGGTCAGGGAAGCCTGGCGTGCTTCAGTCCAGGGGGTTTCAAAGAGTCAGACACGACGGAGCGACTGAACCACCACCACCACCACCAGGCTATTCTGAGAATTAAATGAGACATGCATGCAAAATACACAGACCATCCAGGAGCCAGTAGTACACCCGACACTGGTTGGTCGTTATTATCCTTGTTGCCACTATTTATTATCAGCTTCCTTTCATATCTACTTGCAAATAGCCAGGAGTGCTTTTAGTATAAATCTCTTTTACAGACAGAAAGGGCAATTCCTTGGAAGAAAATCTGCCTTCAGCTTAAGAGCCTGAGGAAGTTTCTGTTTAAAACTCAAAAAAAAAAATTTTTTTTAATATTTTTTGTTACCATGCCTTGAGGGGATGATGAATAGAGAAAATATGAAGGTATGTCTGACTTGATATTGCAAACACCAGTTTCACTTCATTGCTTACACAAAAAGAGCAGTTTATTTTTTTTCATTTTACAATATTATAAAGAATAAAAATAAAAGAAAATAGGAAAATAAACTTACTCTTTGTTTTTCATTTGAACCCTTTTTATTGGTCTCTTTTCTACGTTCATCTTCATACACTAGAACAAAGTCAATTCTTCGCTGACCATCATTGAAATAGAGGGAGTCAGGTTTTCCATTAAATTCTTCCTGTGTGGAAGAGAAAAATAAATTTTAATATAGTTTCTTGAAAAGTGTCAGTTCATAAGTCCTTATTTTGTAGCTTTAACAGGTACATCGGAATGTTTACAGAAAATGAGAAATACATCCTTTACTAGTTACTTGACCAAGAGGGCATGACCAACATGATCTTTGCAAGCATGGTCTGTTCTTGCTGAAAGAAAGTCCTTGAATTAAGCAGGTTAGCATTATTCTTGGAAAAGGAAATGGCAACCCACTCCAGTGTTCTTGCCTGGAGAATCCCAGGGATGGGGGAGCCTGGTGGGCTGCTGTCTATGGGGTCGCACAGAGTTGGACATGACTGAAGCGACTTAGCAGCAGCAGCAGCAGCATTATTCTACAAATATATGGGGAAATATCAGCATTCTGGATTATCCCAGAATTATTCCCACAAGAACAAGAAAAGGAGTTTCAAGTCTGGAAATAAACACAGTAACCAGAGATGCCTATCTGAAGGACAAAAGTTCTTTCAACAAGAGAAAAAATATCTAAGGCATAGCACTGTTTATGAAAATCTCAGGGCTTCCCTGGTGGCTCACATGGTAAAGAATCTGCCTGCAATGTGGGAGACTCAGGTTTGATCCCTAAGTTGGGAAGATCCCCTGGAGAAAGGAATGACTCCCCACTCCAGCATCCTTGCCTGGAGAATTTCACAGACAGAGAAGCCTTGCAGGCTCCAGTCCATGGGGTACCAAAGAATTGGACACGACGGAGTGAATGCCTGCACCCTACCTATGTCATATTATCTAACCTTTTCATCAATTTTCATGACTTCTCTCTGAACCACATCACTTTATAAAAAGTATCATTTTATAACCTTAAACAAAAGCCAAAAAATGCTTTGATACACACAAAATACACAGCAGTCGTTGGTATCTGTCCCCAAATCCACACAAAATACCCACTCACTCCTAGCAAAAAAACAAACAAAAATCCCAGCAACAATAACAAATAAATGAGCCTTTAATTTAGAGCTTAAAAGCCTTATGGCGTAAAAACAAAGTCATAATGCCAGAACAGACCTAATACAGCTTAAAACAGTCTCTTACCATATGGATTTGGATAGAATTGTTTTATTTGCTCTAAGGAAAGACCTGAGTTTGTGTTTCTCACATAAGCTGGTCAAGATGCTTATGTGAATTTTGCTTTAGAATTGAAATACTCTTTAACTAAGTAATAATATTTTTTAATTTTTCAAGTTTTTTTCTATTAAAAATTCATGGGAAGGTAGGACTTTGCAGTCACTTTTTGAAACCACTTAATTACTAAGTGTGATTAATTCTCTGCACTCAGCATCATTTAGTATATAAATCACCTTATTTTACCACAACCACTTTCTCATTTTTGTCACACTTTTGATACGATGTGTTTTTCTGCCAAATGTATACAATTTGATGGGAAAGCCCCAAGTGGCTCAGTGGTATAGAATCCACCTGCCAAGCAAGAGACATGGGTTTGATCCCTGGGTCGAGAAGATCCCCTGGAGAAGGAAATGGCAACCCACTCCAGTATTCTTGCCTGGAAAATCCCATAGACAGAGAAGCCTGGCAGGCTACAGTCCGTGGGGTTGCAAAGAGTTAGATACAACTTAGCAGCTAAAGAACAACAACAAATTACCACCTGATACTTGTCTTTCCTTTCTTCTTTCCTACCACAGAGCATCTGAAGATCGTTAACAGTATTTGCAGTTCCTTTCATTCAGCAAGGTATTTCACCTGCAGAATGCGCTCTGGCAACGTAAGCTAACTCGCAGCCCTTCGCCAAGGTTGCATTTGACCAGGGACCTTCACTATGGACAATGTGACCTGGCCTGAGATCTTGCCCAGCCTGGGCCCTGAGGGACCACGGAAACAGACACATCAGTGTCCAAGGCTGAGGCCACTACTCAAGTCTTTTATTTGCAATTTCAGCTCTTTAAAATTGGTAAACTTTGAGAGTATTTAAAGTTATACAAGACATAGAAAACAAGATTATGGTCACCAAAGGGGAAAGGGTGGGGAGATAAATTAGGAGTTTGGGATTGACGTATATACACTACTATATTTGAAACAGATAACCAACAAGGAGCTGCTATAGAGTACAGGGAACTATATTCAATGTTTTGTAATAACCTATAGGGGAAAAGAACTTGAAAAGAATATTTATATATATATGTAAAACACGGAATCACTGTGCTGTACACCTGAAACACAACACTGTAAATCAAGTATACTTGAATTAAAAGCATAAATTAAAACTATATTTTTAAAAAGTTGTACAAACATGCCAAGGCCTGTCTTTTTTTCATTTCAGCAATGGAGTCCTTGAGGCCCCTATCTTCAATTTCTCTTTCTTTCACTGAAGATGTTTCTACTGGTAACAACCTGGGCAGTTACTAGAGGAAAACTGTGTGTAGAGGGAAAAACTACGAGGCCAAGGGGAAGTGGGGTAGGGTGGAACACACTCACAAAAACCTGGCCATCATTACAGACGTCTGAAACGTGTACAAAAGCAGCTCGTGCTCTGGAGCCCACGTTCTGCTGCCTTTCCTTGGTGGCATCTGCAGGAGCTCACTGAAATCGGGTTGTGAAGAATGACACACGGCAAGAGAGCTATGTTTGCACGGGGCCCCCGGCATTCNCGATGTGTTTTTCTGCCAAATGTATGCAATTTGATGGGAAAGCCCCAAGTGGCTCAGTGGTATAGAATCCACCTGCCAAGCAAGAGACATGGGTTTGATCCCTGGGTCGAGAAGATCCCCTGGAGAAGGAAATGGCAACCCACTCCAGTATTCTTGCCTGGAAAATCCCATAGACAGAGAAGCCTGGCAGGCTACAGTCCGTGGGGTTGCAAAGAGTTAGATACAACTTAGCAGCTAAAGAACAACAACAAATTACCACCTGATACTTGTCTTTCCTTTTTTCTTTCCTACCACAGAGCACCTGAAGATCGTTAACAGTATTTGCAGTTCCTTTCATTCAGCAAGGTATTTCACCTGCAGAATGCGCTCTGGCAACGTAAGCTAACTCGCAGCCCTTCGCCAAGGTTGCATTTGACCAGGGACCTTCACTATGGACAATGTGACCTGGCCTGAGATCTTGCCCAGCCTGGGCCCTGAGGGACCACGGAAACAGACACATCAGTGTCCAAGGCTGAGGCCACTACTCAAGTCTTTGATTTGCAATTTCAGCTCTTTAAAATTGGTAAACTTTGAGAGTATTTAAAGTTATACAAGACATAGAAAACAAGATTATGGTCACCAAAGGGGAAAGGGTGGGGAGATAAATTAGGAGTTTGGGATTGACGTATATACACTACTATATTTGAAACAGATAACCAACAAGGAGCTGCTATAGAGTACAGGGAACTATATTCAATGTTTTGTAATAACCTATAGGGGAAAAGAACTTGAAAAGAATATTTATATATATATGTAAAACACGGAATCACTGTGCTGTACACCTGAAACACAACACTGTAAATCAAGTATACTTGAATTAAAAGCATAAATTAAAACTATATTTTTAAAAAGTTGTACAAACATGCCAAGGCCTGTCTTTTTTTCATTTCAGCAATGGAGTCCTTGAGGCCCCTATCTTCAATTTCTCTTTCTTTCACTGAAGATGTTTCTACTGGTAACAACCTGGGCAGTTACTAGAGGAAAACTGTGTGTAGAGGGAAAAACTACGAGGCCAAGGGGAAGTGGGGTAGGGTGGAACACACTCACAAAAACCTGGCCATCATTACAGACGTCTGAAACGTGTACAAAAGCAGCTCGTGCTCTGGAGCCCACGTTCTGCTGCCTTTCCTTGGTGGCATCTGCAGGAGCTCACTGAAATCGGGTTGTGAAGAATGACACACGGCAAGAGAGCTATGTTTGCACGGGGCCCCCGGCATTCCTCCCTGCACGGCCCTCACTCAGCCACACATGTTGGCAGCCTGCTACCAGATAATCCGGTTTGCAGGCATGTCTCTCCTGTGTGATAGAAGACCATGGCCCTTTGTTGGAGGAAAACCCCACTGGCTTGGCAAAAGCTGCTTGTGTGAAATAACTAGGTCAGGCTCTGATATGGTATTATTAGAATGCAAGGCTGGGGGAAAGGTGCCAACTCTGTACTGCTGTGAAATCCAGGTTTCCCATCTCTTGGCAGAAAACAACTGGGAAGAAGGGAGGAACAAAACACTGGGCTGGAAAGCATTCCTAACAAAGAAGAAAACTGTCCCACATCAAAGAGGCTGACCTATGAACACATCTGTGCTGTTTAAAAAAAAGGCTGGATTGTTTTAAGTTATAAGTTCCACTACAGGCCTGAGTCATCCAACAGGTATTAAAATGACAGAAAACTAAAAACCAAAATAACCCTCTTTTAAAGTTTTGAAGTAAAGTTTCAATAGTTTCTTAGGATAAATACTGATCATCTTAAACAACTGATTAATCAGAAATGGATTATTCTAGTCCTGACTCTCCAGGTCAACCCAAAATTTGATCTTTAGTTTTTCTCTACCAAGTCAAATGGCATCAAGGTGAAATAAAAAAAAAACAACCAAAACCCTGAAACAATCTTTCCAGTTCAGCAGTTTCAGTTAAAAAACACTTTAACAGATAGTTTAAAATTTATCAGGTCAAATCATCTTAGAGATCAGAGCTTATGTATGGGCACTGATTTCTCTACCAGTTCAGTTCAGTCACTCAGTCGTGTCCAACTCTTTGCAACCCTGTGGTCTGCAGCACGCCAAGCTTCTTTGTCCATCACCAACTCCTGGAGCTTGCCCAAACTCATGTGATCGAGTCAGTGATGCCATCCAACCATTTCATCCTCTGTCAGCCCCTTCTCCTCCCAACTTCAATCTTTTCCAGCATCAGGGTCTTTTCTAATGAGACAGCTCTTCACATCAGACAGCCAAAGTATTGGAGTTTCAGCTTCAGCATCAGACCTTTCAATGAATATTCAGAGTTGATTCCTTTAGAATTGGTTGGTTTGATCTCCTTGCAGTTCAAGGGACTCACGTCTTCTCCAACACCACAGTTCAAAAGCATCAATTCTTTGGCACTCAGACATCTTTATGGTCCAATTCTCACATTTAAACATTACTACTGGAAAAACTATGCCATTATATATAAGGGACTTGAGCATCCAAAGATTTTGGTATCCACAGGTTCATAGCCATTGCCTTCTCTGGTCCCAAGGATACTAGATTCCACCTATTTAGGATTCATTTACTCATGTGCAGCAATCTGACCCAAAGCTGTAAAGACTGCAATGGTTAAAAATATTAGCCACGTTCATTTGTCATTATATCAAAATAAACAAAAACCAACCAGCCAACCGTTGCAGATGAATGCCCTGATCACCTCTGTCTTAGGCTGTTAGCACTCATATTTTATGCGTGGGAAGAAGAAAATACATGCTTGTTCTGAGCAAGGAGTGAGCTAAGAAATAAGGTCCTGGCAAAGCAAAGTAGGAGAGAAGGGATAAGAAAGGTCAGGTATGATGTACCGGAGAGAAGGGATAAGAAAGGTCAGGTATGATGTACCCAAGTGATTCTTTCCAGGTCTCCCTGCTCTCAGCTGGCTTCTTTCCTCCTTTTATTTGCAGGGCATCTCCTAGTGGTTCAGACAGTAAAGAATCTGCCTGCAGTGCAGGAGACCCAGCTTTAATTTCCAGGTTGGGAAGATCCCCTGGAGAAGGGAATGGCAACCCACTACAGCAGTCTTGCCTGGGAAATCCCTGGACAGAGGAGCCTGCCAGTCCATGGGGGTCACAAAGAGTCTGACCCAACAAAGTGACTAACACTTTCACTCCTTTCACTCTCCTTCAATGGAAGAGCCTTTGGGCCCTTTAACCAAATCGGGATAAAAAATGTAAGCAGCAAAATTACTCCACCAAAATCTGTGGATTCAACCAAACTCAAGCTGAAAAATATTAAAAGAAAATTCCAGAAAGTTCCAAAAAGCAAAGCTTGAATTTGCCATATGCTAGCAACTGTTCACATGTTATGCAGATTGTAACCAGGGCTACTGACAAGGCCTTTACTTTGTACTAGGTATTGTAAGTAATCTAGAGATGATAAAAGGACATGGGAAGACGTGCATATGCTATATGCAAATACTATGCCATTATACATAAGGGACTCGAGCATCCAAAGATTTTGGTATCCACAGAGGTCAAGCCAGTCCCCTGTGAATACCAAGGAATAACTGAAATTACTTGGTAGGGAAACTTCTCTTAAGTAATCTCAGAATCCAATAAGGCATTATTGGTTCCAATAAGGACTTCTTGAACAGGATGCTTCGGGTACACGAAGGGTCACATGATGCTTACATGGTGGAAAAAGAAGGGCTGGAGAGAACTTTGGGAGACAGCTGCCTGGGTGACACTGCTCCATGGCATTTATGCCAGTTAGAGATAAGCAGCTGATCTCACAAAGCACCCTCCTGGAAACCTTGGCATCAGCACTTGGTGAGTCCAGGACTTGCTCCTCAACATGTGTCCAACCTCTCACTTCTCAAGTGTCTTTAAATTTAAAAAGTCAAAGTGTTAGTTGTGTCTCACTCTTCGCGACTCCATGGACTGTAGCCCACCAGACTCCTCCATCCATGGAATTCTCCAGGCAAGAATACTGGTGTGGGTTGCCATTCCCTTCTCCAGGGAATTTACCTGACCCAGGGATTGAACCCAGGTCTCCTGCACTACAGGCAGATTCTTCACCATGTGAGCCACTAAATAAGTAAACAAAACGTTTCTGCAAATAAACCCTGCAAAACCCAAATTAGAAGTCCTATTTCACAATAGAGGCATCTACTCCTAGAGTTTAAAATGCAAATGTTAAATGACTTGCCCAAGATCTGGATACAAAGCAATCAGATTGTTATCTTTGCTCAAACTCTTGTTTATGTATAATGATGCAAGAAACTTGCCTTATAGCAAGTGATATTATCTGACTGTATCAGATTAAAAAATTCTAGAGAATTTCCATACCCTCTATTCCTGCCCTGACAGGGTTGTTGTTTACTATGAGATCAGAGAGTATTCCAGGTTTATTGGGATTAATGGTCTCAACCTTTACAGAAAGTAGGACACAAAATGCCTTATTGTCTAACAGTAATAGTTGAGGAATTACATTATGAAAAATAAACTATCAAAACACTCACATAATTAAAGAGTAACTTATATGTGAATGTGGAAAACAAATGTGGCTCTCTATAGTCCTTAAGACTAGCAAAAGAAAGTAGTTAGTTAATTCCAAGAAGAACACAAAAGACAAAAGAAACTTTAATCATAGCAGAAAACTAAAATGAAAATACAGTATTTTCTATTTTTCAGGAAACCTTGGGTCCCTGCCCATAGCAAGCTGTAGGGAAACAAAAATTTAGAAGCAAAAGCCTTTACATAAATATTTAGATCCCATGAAATCTAGAACATAGTGAAAATTTATTTATATGCCATGTAGTTATAAATGAGGTATCAATATATTCTAGTGTTTTCCCTAACTGTAGCAGAGTCCAGGCAGATTCAAGGCATAAGAATTAGTGGAACATTTTTTTTCTTTAAACAATTGTGCAAAATTAGTGCAAAGGATAGCAGAGACTCGATTAATTTTTATTCCTTTTATTCAGGCCACCTCCTTGACCCAAAAGAATACCTGACAGTGAGAAAACGCAAAGTACAAAGGAAAATGCCAAGGACTGCAGGTGTGGAAGGCTGCATGCTGAAGGTGGAAGATCAGTATTGTGAGAAGCAGGGATGGGAGTAACACGTTAGTCCCAGGGGTTACTTCCACTTTCACTACCAGGAGTAAGGAGAAGTAAACACGTGGATGTACAAGGGAGCCAAAAGGAAGTCAGTCAAGTCAATGGCATGTTATGGGGATTAGTGAACATGTTTTTGATAAGACATTCAAGAATGTGTGGGCTTCCCTAGTGACTCAGACGGTAAAGAATTCGCCTGCAAGGAAGGAGCGGCTACTGCCAAGTCACTTCAGTGGAGTCCGACTCTGTGCGACCCCATAGACAGCAGCCTGTCAGGCTCCCCTGTCCCTGGGATTCTCCAGGCAAGAACTCTGGAGTGGGTTGCCATTTCCTTCTCCAAGACCCAGGTTTAATTCCTGGGTTGGGAAGATCCCCTATAGAAGGGAATGCCTACCTCTTCCAGTATTCTTGCCTGGAGAAGTCCATAAACAGAGGAGCCTGGCAGGCAGACAGTCCGTGAGTTGGACTTGACTGAGCGACTAACACTTTGACCTCACTTTTCAAGAACGTGTTGAGGGAAAAGAAGTGCAGTGGAAAAGTTACTCATTCAAGGAGGAGGTCTTTGTGACTACAATTCTGTTAGAGTCCAAGAATATCCCTTGTTTGTGACTCCATGACAATCAGGGGAAACTCAACTCAGGAGGGACCCAGAATGACAAATGACACTGTACAAATGACAGTGTCTCCTCCTCCACTCAAACACACTCTCAACTCTGAAGGCCGGTGGCCAGTTCTTGTTCACCCCGAGCTCTCTGCTGAGTCTTCGCATTTAGCAGGAGCTCGGTTTGCTTTTCTCCTAGGAAAAAATACCTTTCTTTTCTTCCTGATGATAAAAGTAATCTATACTCCATAAAAAAAAAAATTCTGAAGATACAGAAAGTATAAAGGAATAAATAAGTCATATGTAATCCCATCTCCCAAATATTGCCAAGCTTGTCAATATTTTGGATCTCTCTCTCACACATACGCACAAACACACATGCACATTCACTAAGAGAATACCATACTATAGACACTGTTCTAACAACACCCATCACAACCATTTTTTAAGCTTGATATAAAGCTCTACACCATCATGTTTAATAGCTGCAATACCACCGAAACAGTTTCTCCACTGGTGAACACGTATAAGTTGCTTCCAATTTGTTGCTTTCATAAACTGCTGCAAGGAGCATCTTTGTACATACGTATCTGTGTACATGTTCAGTTACTATTTCCTTAGGCTAAATTCTACAATATTTTAAGTTTTGGAAGTTTTCTGATATATATGTTGCCAAACCATCATCCAAAATATTTATAAAAATGAACACTTCCACCAGCAGAGTATGAACTGCCTTTCCCTCACTGGATTTCATTCTTTCTCACTTTTCCCATGATAGTCAAAAAAAATTTTTTTTTTCATTTTCACCTTTTAATTAGAGAGCACTAGTACTTTGGCCACCTCATGCGAAGAGGTGACTCACTGGAAAAGACTCTGATGCTGGGAGGGATTGGGGGCAGGAGGAGAAGGGGACAACCGAGGATGAGATGGCTGGATGGCATCACTGACTCGATGGACGCAAGTCTGAATGAACTCCAGGAGTTGGTGATGGACAGGGAGGCCTGGTGTGCTGCGATTCATGGGGTCACAGAGTCAGACACAACTGAGCGACTGAACTGAACTGAACATTTTTATGGGTACTGCCCAGCTGAATTACTGCTTTTCTGAAATATCAATTACTATTCTCAACTTGGCCTTCCTAGGTGGTGCAGTGGTAAAGAATCTGCCTGCCAATGCAGAAGACACAAGAAACGTGGGTTTGATTCCTGGGTTGGGAAGATCCCCTGGAGTAGGAAATGGCAACCCACTCCAGTATTCTTGCCTGGAAAATTCCATGGGCAGAGGAGCGTGGTGGCCTACAGTCCATGGGATTGCAAAGAGTCACACAACTGAGTGCACACACACACACATTCTTGACCTAACTGAACTATCTTATTATTTATTACACATTCTTGACCTAACTACCTTATTATTTAATCCCTTTCCAGTAGGTTCTCTTGGTTTTTACTCATGAGATTCTAAAGACCACACTGTAAGTAAATGCGAATACAGAAGCAGACCATACAGTTACCTCCCAAAAGAAAAAGAGAGAAAGACTCTAGGGCACTGTCCACCAACTCTGTCCTCAACAATGCTGATGTGTTTTCTGAAAGGTAGACATTTAACTGGAATGTGTGAGAGTAGTTTGAGAAGGTCACTGCCTCCTGGATATACTTTCCATTACAGTTTATATGCCTCCTATGCAACTACCAAATATTAATATGTATTTTGACCTATATTTCTTTAGACTATAGAACTTACTGCTTATTTAGTTTACAAATGATTTCTGGTGCTGGTTAAAAACTGATATACAAATTCTTAAAAACAAAAAAAGACTTGCTATTTTATATTTGTAAATGACTATAATAGTTTCCAAATAGTGCAATTGACAACTTTCAGTCATTTCCCATCAGAAATATATGTAGTTCATTTATAAATAATATTAGATTGTGCCATGAAAATGCTGCTGCGGCTTCTTTTTTTGTTGTTATATCGATAAAGGAATGTTCATATGCCAATGCTCCCTAGTTTGGCCTATGTATTTTGCCTTTGTTTGCCTGTGTTAAAATAAACTCTAGTGTTCTATTATTAGAACATCACGTTTCAAACACAGGATGAGGGTGGAGGCATAATGCCTCAGGCATAACTGTGGTTCAATATTTCCCTCTAGCCTCTGCCAAGGAAGCAGTAGTGTTAGCAAACAGAGTTCCCTACGTTTTTAAATATTACATTCTTAAAATTTATGAACCAGGCTAGAGGAAATATGAAAATAGAACCATGACATGACATTTACAATAAAGCTTCCTTAAAAGGACTTAAGCAACCAAAGCAGATAATAAACTTTCCACAGTGGGAAGACGCTTATTAGTTTAGGAGCCTTCGCAGAGCGGAGGGACTCTGAGTGAACTCTTCCTTACACCCACAGTTGCAATTGGGGTTGGGATTTGCATCAGCACGATTTCAAACTTGTTTTGCTTTCCTGTTTCCCCACAGGCAGTCCACCATTTTTACAACTTTCGCTTAGCCATCCTTAAAAGTGATCTGCAGAAAACATGAGGAAAAAGTGAAGGAAAAGGAAGACAAGGAGAAGCAGAGGGAAAATGTGGAAAAGTCTGGAGTCTCTGTTTCCATACCTCCCCTGTTCCAGAAGAAGCCATCATCTGCTTGCACTGTTCTCATCCGGTAGTGGTAACATTAGAGAAAGGAATGTGGGTGAGATTAAGCTGTAAGATAGTCCCAATAAAGTCAGGAATGATAAAGTGATGGATATGACGAAACAAGACAAGTGTGCAATAGGACGTTTTTAAGAGAATGATTATCTTCCTGGAGGCTGACCTCTAAAGGTTTCAATATCCCCTAAGTTTTACTATTCCATTATAGATTTAACAGCATTCCAATTATCTTACACTTTTTTGAATCTACTAACATTTTCAGTTTGTGTCACCTCTCAAGGAAGATTATGCAATAGATTTTCCATGCAGGAAGATGGCTGTCCTAAATGACATTTTTTGATCTTTAAGAAATAGCTCCCAATCTCATTCTGGAATCAGTTAGAACAAAAATAATATTGCTATAACCAAATCCTTCATGACTTAATGGACTAGCACACTATCCCATCTACAATTTTAAGATCCTTAGACTTAACAATAATTTTAGCTTGACTTTATTACCATAGGTTTTCTTCCGCCTACTCTCTAGTTCCTCTTAATTAATCTGATTTTAATAGCATACTTAGTTTCAGTTTTTGGAAAATTAAGTGGCTATGACTCAGAAATATTAACTGTGAGGCTAATTAATACACCAAATCCACAGGTGTGAACTGCCCCCTCTTTTCTCAGTCACCTGAATTGCACGGGGCCTGGGTTACCACTCATACTTCATGCTTTTGAATGAAAGCCAATCTCATAAAATGTGAATATGATCTGAGAATAAATAGAAAAGGGAGTTTCAAGATACTGCTCTTCAGATATCTGAGCTGAAGGAGACACATAAGGTAGAACTGAGGGCATAACTAAGGCAACAGATGTTCATCTCCTCACTAGGTTCCCATGGAATTCTTCTGCAGACGCCCTCAAAACGACAATCCATCCTGCCCGGAGAGATCTCCCTGTGCCATCGAAGAACTGCCCTGCGTTATTTTTGGCCGCTTAGGGTTTGCAGCACAAGCGGCCTGTCATCCACTGTGACTCTATTAGACTGTAACATCCCCATGTCACAACATGTGCCTTGGGCATAATCTTCTCGGATCGTGTCTCTGGGAATTGATGTTTGCAGCCTCATTCATAGCAAGAGGAAGAAAAACAAATCAGAGCATCTGGTGCCCAGCAAAGCAAGGATTGTGCCAACTCCTGTCAGTTGATTAATGCTTTATAAAAACAGTATTTTTTCTGTTGTAACTCAAGAGGCAGTTTACAAGAATGGCTGCTCTTCGGGGCATCAAAATGAGGATGCAGAGATGTTTCCAAAACAACGTTAAAAAAACCAAGTGACTCATTTAAAACAATGGCACAAAAATCTATTAATTGACTACAAATAATAAATAACACCTTAAAAAATTCTCCTCCCAATCAATTATTGGGAAGTCTTAAGAAATAAAGTGTTCTGAGGAAATGAGTATTCAGATGAACTTTACACCAATTAAAAGGTTACTTTAACCTTTTTGTGCTCAAAATTTCCCCAAATATAGTACATAACATTTCTGATCTTTAGAGAGGATACTGAACACAACTACTATTACTGCTGCTGCTGCTACTGCTGCCGCTGCTGCTAAGTCACTTCAGTCGTGTCCGACTCTGTGTGACCCCATAGACGGCAGCCCACCAGGCTCCCCCATCCCTGGGATTCTCCAGGCAAGAACACTGGAGTGGGTTGCCATTTCCTTCTCCAATGCATGAAAGAGAAAAGTGAAAGTGAAGTCGCTCAGTCTGTCCGACTGTTAGCGACCCCATGGACTGCAGCCCACCAGGCTACTCCGTCCATTGGATTTCCAGGCAAGAGTACTGGGGTGGGGTGCCATACTACTATATTATTATTAAGGAGGTAAAAATTAAGAGAGACCTTCAATTAAAAATAAAAAAACATGGGTTGTGGTATTTGGCAAAGCTGGGTTCAAATCGCTACTCAACTATATACAACTAGCTGTGTGCCTCTGTGTATATATTTTATCTCTTTAAACTGAATTTATTTACCCGTAAAAAGGGGGGAAATCATAGAAATTCAGGGTTCTTAGGAAGATTAAGTGAGATGTGCATGTAAAGCAACAACACAGAGCCCAGAACATAGTAAAAGCTCAACAAATGTGAGATCTTGGTGTTCTTTACTTAACATGGAATAGCTCTTTACTGACTACTTATGTTACTACTACTACTGACTACTACTTAACTATTAGGTGAAGTGCATTCACATGCTTTACAATCATTATGAACTTTCACCTACATCTTGCTGTTTCTCTGCTACCACTCAGATTACAAAGTCTCTTCTTTTGTCATGAATTTACCAGTTTTTAATAGGTATTCCACTACTCTTTTATGATAGTGATATACTGCTATCATAGATATCATAGAAATACTGCTTATATCTGCTTTGGGCAACCAGATTAACCAAATTTGTTGACTTTCTTTGAAATGGTCATGGTACTTTGGTTTTGGATGTCAGAGGCTTTTTAGCTTTCTTCAGATTCTGAGTAAACTGTGACTGAGGCAAAGGGCTCCATCCCAGAAACGAGTAAAATATGGTAAGAGTTAACATATTACTCCCCTTATCCAAGTCTCTTTCAAAAGAGGTTCTATGATATCTGGCATCAAACAGAATGAAAACAGTAAGATTAATGAATCGTAAATAGAGACAGAGGTGAAAAAACAAATGAAATTCCGCCACTTACAACAACACGGATGGAGAGAGCATTATGGTAAGTGAGACAAGTCAGAAAAAGGCCAACACTGTATGATACATTTACATGTGGACTCTAAAAATAAAACAGGACCAAACTGCCAACATCCACGGGATCATAGAAAAGCAAGAGAGTTCCAGTAAAACATCTACTTCTGCTTGATTGACTATGCTAAAGCCTTTGACTGTGTGAATCACAATAAACTGTGGAAAATTCTTAAAGAGATGAGAATACTAGACCACCTTACCTGTCTACTGAGAAACCTGTATGCAGATCAAAAAACAACAGTTAGAACCAGATATGCCACAACTGACTGGTTCAAAATTGGGAAAGGAGTATGTCATGCTGTATACTGTCATCCATTTATTTAATTTATGCAGAGTACATCATGCAAAATGCTGGGCTGGATGAATCACAAGTTGGAATCAAGACTGCTGGGAGAAATATCAGCAANAGTTAGAACCAGATATGCCACAACTGACTGGTTCAAAATTGGGAAAGGAGTATGTCATGCTGTATACTGTCATCCATTTATTTAATTTATGCAGAGTACATCATGCAAAATGCTGGGCTGGATGAATCACAAGTTGGAATCAAGACTGCTGGGAGAAATATCAGCAACCTCAGATACACAGATGATACCACCGTATTGGCAGTAAGCAAAGAGGAACTAAAGAGCCTCTTGATGAGGGTGAAAAGAGGAGTGTGAAAAAGGTGGCTTAAAATTCAACATTCAAAAAACTAAGACCATCCCTATCTGGCCCCATCACTTCATGGCAAATAAATGGGGAAACAATATAAACAGTGGCAGATTGTATTTTCTTGGGGTCCAAAATCACTGCAGACAGTGACTGCAGCCATGAAGTTAAAAGATGCTTGCACCTTGGAAGAAAAGCCATGACAAACCCAGAGAGCATATTCAAAAGCAAAGACATCACTTTGTCGACAAAGGTTCATGTAGTCAAAGAAATAATTGATGCTTTTGAACTGTGGGGCTGGAGAAGACTACTGAGAGTCCCTCAGACAGCAAAGAGATCAAACTAGTCAATCCTAAAGGAAATCAACCCTGAATATTCACTGGAAAGACTGATGCTAAAGCTGTAGCTCCAATCCTTTGGCCACCCGACACATAGAGCTGACTCACTGGAAAAAAATCCTGATGCTGGAAAAGATTGAGGGTAGAAAGAGAAACGGGCAACAGAAGATGAGATAGTTGATGGCAGCACCAACTCAATGGACGTGAATTTGAGCAAACGCTGGGAAATAGTAAAGGACAGGGATGCCTGACATGCTGCAGTCCACGGGGTTGCAAAGAGTCAGCCACGACTTAATAACTGAACACAACAGTGAATACAACAAAAAAGAAAGTCATTCGCAGAGAACAAACTAAATGGTTACCACTGGGGAGAAGGAAGGGAGGGAGGCAAGACAGAGGGAGGGGATGAAGAGGCACAAACTATTATGTATAAAATAAATAAGCCACAAGGAAATATTGTAAACACAGGGAATATAGCCAGTATCTGTAAATGGAGTATAACCTTTAAAAATTATGAATCACTGTGTTGTATACCTCTAATATATAGTATTATACATCAACTATATCTTGATAAAAAACAAATAAATAAACATAGATGGAGAATCAGGGCTATCGAACATAGGAGGAAGAAATGTGCTAACCACAGGAACAGTTTTAATTGTTGTAATTTTAACAGGAGATTGGCACAAGGCCTCCTGGCAGCAGAGCAAGAAGGAAGTGTGTTCAGTGATACAGTCCTTGTTATCAGAAAAAAAGGAAGCATTCTGATTTTTCAGAGAGGAGAAAGCTTCATGTATGATCTTACACAGAAACACCTACTTTTTATCCATTTTCCTAACAATGTCCTTGGCAAGGAACTGGGGTTATAAAATACAATATACTGGTAACCTTTTGACTTTTTTGTCTTTAGTTCTCATATTGCTTCTACTTTTGAAGCCATTAGTCTGCATTTCACTTAGTTTCATCTATTACCATAACCCTAGCCCATGCTCTTGACCTTCGCTAACTAGATCACAATTAATATCCCAGTTCATCGCCTAGTATCGTCGTTTTGTCTGCCAATTCAATTTATACACTGTCACTATATGGATGTTCCTGAATCAACACATTCAAACCATAGATTCAAAAACCTTGTTACCCACAATGTCCTCTGGAGTAAGTGCAAACTTTTCAGATAGGTATTCAGATCTCTCCTAATCTGATTCATCTCACACTGTATTTACTGTCACTCTCCACTCCTAACCCTCCAACCCAACCATGCTTTCTCATCAGACTTTGACTGTATCATGCTGCTTTCTGTCTCTCCTCCTTTGCTCACATGATTTTCCCTCTGGAAACCCCTTCTGTGCTTCTTTCCACTGATCCAAATCCTAATTTTCCTCGAAGGTCTAGCTCAGTTCTTCTCTCACAAAGCCTTCCTAACAACTGGCTTCATGTTTCTTTCTCTGGCGCCAGACTACTGTCCATGCCAAAGGATGTGGGTTCTGTGGACCTCTGGGGATTCCTGAGACCCTCTGAGGGGGCCCATGAGGTCACAAGCATTTTTATATAGTACTAAAATGTTTCTTTTCCTCATTGTGTTAACATCTACAATGACGGTACACAAACCAGCACCACAGCGCAACTCAGAAGTCGCACCAAACCTGCAAGTCATCATCACACTCTTCACCAGCTCACAGTCTGCAGGACAGACTCCACTCCTCACCCCTATATCAGCCAGCCTCCCTTCTCTCTCCCCACTGGTAACCACTAGCTTGCCCTCTCTATTTGTGAGCCACTTCATTTAGGAATGTTCTTCATGAAGCTGAAACACTACTAACTTTATAAGACCTTGATCCTTGAGTACCTGGGTTTTCAATATTCTGTAAAGAAATGGAGGTACTCATAAAGCACTCCTGCTGTGCATCAAAGTACGACCATGGTCTTCAGGAAAATCGCCAAGCAATGTTTGAGTTGTCGGTTTTTTCCACAGACCCCACTTTCACTTGACAGACGACTGACACAAAATGCAGTTATCAAGCCTGAGTATTTGGCAGATATTTTCCCTAAAATGAACAAAGCGAAACTATCGTTTCAAGGAAAACCGCTGACAATATTTGTCGCTAATGATAAAATTCATGCTTTTGAGCAATTAACATATTAGAATTTAAGATAACTTGTACTTGCCACTGGGAACTTGACAAGTTCTCAATATTTAATGGATTTTCTGATGAGATTGATGAAATGGAGGTTGGAGATTTTTTTTTTTTATTTTATATCATGAAATGGATCAAAATTTGTAAAAGGTAGTTAATTCAATGATCCAATATTTTCTAACTGCCCTATGCACAATGATAAAGTCATGCTTGGATAAAGACTCAATCAAAATGCAAGACAGACTTCACCTCCCACCCCTGTGTTAGCCATCCTCCTTTCTCTCTGACCACGGGTAAGCACTAGTTTGTACTCCCTATTTATGAATCTGCTTCTTTTTCTTTTATTCACTAATTTGCTGTATTTTTTAGATTCCACATATAAGCAATATCATACAGTATTTGTCTTTCTCTGTCTGACTTACTTCACTTCAGCAAAATACCATCCAAGTCCATCCACGTTGATACTATGCCTTAGCAATTATAATTAATGTTGCTATAAACATTGGGGTGGATGCATCTTTTCAAATTAGTGTTTTTGTTGCTTTCAGGTATATACCCAGGAATGGAATTGTTGGGTTATATAATAACTTTATTTTTAGTTTTTTGACAAGCCTCCATACTATTTTCCACAGTGGCTGCTCCCACCAATAAGACAGGAGAGTTCCCTTTCTCATATTCTTCCCCACATTTGTATTCCTTTTTTTCTTTTCTTTTTTTGATGACAGCCATTCTGACAGGTGTGAGGTGATTTCACTAAAGTTTTGATTTGCATTTCCCTGATGAATAGTGATGTTGAGCATCTTTTTCTATGCCTAGACAGCTACTCATAAACTAATAAAATTAGAACATTCTTTAACCCTATACACAAAAATAACTCAATATGGATTAAAGACCTAAATGTAAGCCTGGATACTATCAAACTCCTAGAGGAAAATACAGTCAGAATACTCTTTGAAATAAGTTGCAGCAGTATCTTTTTGGACCCATATCCTAAAGCAAAGGAAACAAAAGCAAAAATAAACAAATGGGGCTGAGTTACACTTAAAAGCTTTTGCCAAGGACAACCTACTGAAAAGGAGAAGATATTTGCAATTGATGTGACTGATAAGGCATTAATAATCAATATATATAAATGCTCATACAACTCAACATCAAAAAACAAACAATCCAATTTTAAAAATGGGCAGAAGAAAAGAACAGACATTTTTCCAAAGAGGTAATGCAAAGGACAACAGGCACATAAAAAAGATGCGAGACAGGCTTTTAACACACAAAAGCTCATTGAAATGGTTTTGCATTCCGTATCACAATATGGCATCAAAGAAGAATATTGACATTGACCTAAAAAGGCTTTAAAATACTCTTTTCTGTAAGGCTGCATCTATGTCATATACTTCAACCAAAACAACATACTGCAACTTTTAACTAAAGTTAAAAGACTCAAATAGGAGAAACAGCTGTCTTCTCCTAAAGATCTGTAAAATACATAAAATAATGCCACTCTTCTTACTAATTTTTGTTTTAGAAAATTCACATTTCATAAAATATTTTCATATGTAAAAAATTTTCATATTTTGGGTTTCTTATGGGTTGTTTAATTATTTTTTCAGTTCTAATACTATCAATTATTTAATACAGATAGATATATCCATGTTAAAGATGCTCTTGGGGGTCAATATTTTATTAAGAGCATAAAGTATAAGAATATAAAAAATTCAGAACTACTGTTCTATAACATTCATTCTGGCTCTTAATTTTACATTATATAAACTGTAATCGTTATGATACCATATAGAGTATGTGAAGTCAGTCATGTCCGACTTGGCGACCCAATGGACTATACAGTCTATAGAATTCTCCAGGCCAGAGTACTGGAGTGGATAGCCTCTCCTTTCTCCAGGGGATCTTCCCAACCAAGGGACCGAACCCAGGTCTCCTGCATTGCAGGCAGATTCTTTACCAGCTGAGCCACAAGAGAAGCCCATATAGAGTATAATGCCACCTATTTTTATGTATACATACTATAACTTTAATTGGATTATAATATGAAGGAAATGTTTTTAACCTATAACAACTAGTAAAGTAAGCCAACAGATACTTGCCGAATTGCCTTGAGATAATATATTCAAGTCAAAGTGTTTAATAGACAAGGTTCGGCCTTGTCAGTTTCCAAAGGCTGTTCCAGGTGGTCTGGAAAATTTAAGATTATGCTCTATCCCAATGCAGGTGTCAGCCACTATATTCCATTAACATGTTTTTGTTTGTTTTGGGCCTTACCATGTCGCTTGTGCTATCTTAGTTCCCCAACCAGGGACTGAAACTGTGTCCCTGTGGCAATGAAAGTGCAGAGTCCTAACCACTGGCTCTCCAGGAAATTCTCACTAACGTGAACCCTCATTGACCTTTTTTTTAAGTTTGCAAATTCTTTATATTTCCAGCTGTTGAGACAATATTTCTGAGAGCTGAGGTTACCTCTAGCGGCAAAACCAGAGCCAGCTATTAAGCAGCCAGAATGCGACAGTAATTGAATACATGACCGTTTCTCTTTTAGCCCGTTCTTTGTTCTCCTCTTCCAGCAGTTGTAGACTTCCATTTAGTTTATCTGTCATCTTAATGAAGCTGCATCTACAACTGTCATGTCTTCTGAAGTTCCTCCAATCATTGCAACTGTATTTGAAATGCCACACCTGACGCTGTCAAGATGAGGATTAGACCCACCACGCAACACAGGTTATGGAGTCAGTTTTGACCAGCTGTCCAATTTGGTGAACAGCATTTTCACTTATAGAGCATTCGTTCTCTTTTTAGCCTGCCAACTGCATGGATTTCTTCATTTTGAGGGGTTGGAGCAGGTCTTTCTAAATCCAGAAAATCTAGTGGCCTTTCACTCAGAGTAAGCACACGAGGTGGTGTTTTTAGAGCCAGAGGCTTAAAGGGAGTCGACTGTATAAGGTCAAGATCTGCTGGTCTTGAAAATGGAATGTCTTCATTATTTCCTGCTACCACAATTCTCTCTGGAACTTGCATAATCACACTAGCGTTTGAAACTCCTTGAAATCCTTGTTCCTAGTCAGCATTTGGTGGTGCTACCTTTAATTTTTCTGGGACCCTCATTCGCTGACTAATACCTTTGGTGTATTCCATTTCACACTGAATTCAACTAATTTCCACTATCTCAGCAGCAGTGGGAGAAGGAAAGGCCGCCCCACTCACTAAATGTGTACCAATAACTGCTTGCTCTTTGGCATTATCTGCTTCTGTGCTTCATATTAAATCCATTAACTTGCCTCAGTATGCACGTGCTGGATTTAGAGCCACTTTTGCCCCCCTGGGCCCGCTGGAGGGACCCCAGAGAGGGCCGCTGCCCACCGGCTCCCAGGGTGCTCTGGTGGGCGGTCTCAGAGGCCGTTGGCCAAGCGCACGGAGGCGCCAGGGCAAATCACCAGCTGGAGACGCCTGCAACGGGCGGGGAGAGAAAACCCTCATTGACATTTTGAATGACTATGTTGTTCCATCCAAGTATTTTCTCCTATCTCTGCACCTGCAGTTTCCACCTCCTAAATTTCCTTCTCTCCCTCTCATTGATTCCTGACTCTTCATGGAGCCCTTTCTTGACCTTCCTTGTAGCTTGGGTCTCTCTCTGACTTTCTCTCAGAGCACCTTATACTCATCTTTAAATGTCACCTCTCACAATTTTAATTGTGTAATTATTTGATTAATGTCTGTCTCTCTCACTGAAATATATGCCCCAAGGGATATTTCAGTGAAATTTCTCAATTGTATCTATTTTACAGGGTTATAGAAATATTAAATGCATAAATATTATTAAATAAATCAACTGAAATTAATTAACCCTTTATCCTATGACATTTAGTAATATGATAGCTAGGGCATCAGGAGGAAAATTTTATCACACATCACAGAAGAAACAAATTGATGTATTTTCTCTTTTTAGACAAACAGCTCAGAAAGTAGATCACGGATGGCAGAAGTGTGCACAAGGGGACTGTGTGAGTCCTGGAAAGAGAGGTGGCAATGCTTCGGGGCGGGGGGCGGGGCAAGAAGACAGGGACAGGCTGAATCCACAGGTCAGACGTAAGTGGCTGGGAAGATTCTGAGGTTTCCAGCCCAAGTGGCTGAAAGGATGGAGATTACTTTTACCAAAATTCAAAAAGCTGGAAGAGAAATACAATTAGAGGGGGAAGATTAGGAATCAGTAAGATTTCCAAGTGGAGATGCCAGTGGTCTGGGTTGAGAGGTGAGAGCTGAGGCTGCAAGTATAAACTTGGGAGGTGTTAACCCAGAGCTTATAATCGAATCTGAGGAAGTGAGTGAGAAGAGTGGGTGAGTCTGGGTGAGCTCTGAGGACGTGGGACAGATAGGAGGGGCTCGGGTGAGAGAGGAGCAGATAGTGGGAAGGCAGAGAAGTGGTGGGAAAGACGGAGAGGGGGGCAACCACACGGTAAACTGACTCCCTTCTCCCCCACTCCCTTCTCTCCCTCCCCACTTTCTCTGTCCTCCCACACAGGGACTGCCAGAGGAGGCTACTAACTGGACAGCTTATGTTCTCATGCCCCCTACATACTCATGCCACACTGATCTCTCTCTGGCTACACTGTTCAATACAGTAGCTACTAGCTGCATGGGGTTATTTAATTTACCTGAATTAAAATGAGACAGAATTACATATGCAGTTCCTCTGTCTCACTAGCCACTTTCAAGTGTCTCTACAACCACCTGTAACGAAGTGGACAGCACAGACCCAGAACAGATGGAAACATGGTCAGAGCTGCCCCTAGACATAGCTTTGTCTCCTCAGCTCAAAAGTCCAGACCCTTAGCTGGAGACTGCTACAGTCTACCCTAAACTATCTTTTTTATTTTTTTTAACTTTTGATTTTATACTGGGGTATAGCCGATTAACAACATCGTGACAGTTTCAGGTGGACAGCAAAGGAACTCGGCCACACGTATACATGTAACCATATTCCCCTAAGCTCTCCTCCCATCCAGGCTGCTGCATGACATTAAGCAGAATTCCCTGTGCTATACAGTAGGTCCTTGTTGGTTATCCATTCTAAATATAGCAGTGTGTACATATCAATTCCAAACTCCCTAACTATCCGTTCTCCCCACTCTCCCTCCCTGGCAACTGTAAGTTCACAGAACTAACTTTTTAACTTCATTTTCTTCCACTTCCCTAGATCAACCTTGTGCTGGATACAAACTGAGCATACCTCACTCTCTTCCACTTTCATTTCTTGACTTAGACCATGCTATTTGGATATACTCCAGTAATATATCTACCGAGATGGTTAGGTTTATGCATCACCTTGCCTGGGTTCTGTGCTGCTGTGCTTAGTGGCCCAGTTGTGTCGGACTCTTTTTGACCCCATGGACTACTGCCCACCAGTCCTCTGTCCGTGGGGATTCTCCAGGCAAGAACACTGGAGAGGGTTGCCATGCCCTCCTCCAGGGGATCTTTCCAACCCAGGGATCGAACCCAGGTCTACCATACTGCAGGCGAATTCTTTACCATCTTGAGACACCAGGGAACTTAAGCAATCAAACACGAATCTAAGAGTTGCTATGAACTTATTTTGTAGATGTGATTAACTGATGTGGTAATCAGATTACTTTAGGGAATAGAAATTATTCTCAATGATGTAAGTGGGACTCATGTAGGCAGCTGGCTGGCCTTAAGAAAAAAACTGAGGCTTCTCTGAGAAAAAGAAATTCTGTCTCTAGACTGCAGTGTCTGCCTCTACCCAAGGGTTTCCAGCCTACCCTTCCTGCCTCTGTGCCCCACAGATTAGAACCCACAGTTGTGGAAGCAGGTTCCTTGAGATAAGTCTCTTTAATAAATATTTTTCTGTATGTGTGTATTAATATAGATACATACATGTACATTTGTGTATATACATGTATGTGTATGTGTGTGTGCTAAGTTGCTTCAGTTGTGTCCAACTCTTTGCGACCCTAGGGACTGTAGTCCATCAGGCTCCTCTATCTGTGGGATTCTCTGGGCAGGAATACTGGAGTGCGTTGCCACTCCTTCCTACAGGGGATCTTCCCAATCTGGGAATAAACCTGTGTTTCTCATGCCTCCTGCGTTGCAGGCAGGTTCTTTACCACTGGCACTGCCTGGGAAGCCCATACACCCATACAGATATAGCCAAACACATGCATACATACATATGCTCACACATGTGTGCTTGTGTCTAGATATTCTATGAGTTCTGCATTCTGGTAACACCTTGACTGGTGCAGATTTTAGTACCTGACAAAATGTACTCTTCAAGGTCGCAATACATACCACCTTCTTCAAAAACACAAACCTGATTTTTCGAAAACAATGATTCTAGACCTGGCTGCACATTTGAGTCACCTTTGTAAACTTTATATAAACATACTCAGGTTCTGTATATAAGCATAGGCAAGAGCAAGATTAGTACATGAAGGCAGAGCTTGGGCATTCATGTTTTAAAAGAGTTTCTCCGGTAATTCTGTCGCACAGCCAAGGTTGAGACCTACAGTCCAAGCCGAACTCCTCTGGCACCTTTGCTATAAGTGCCACTGAAAATCATCAAACACATTCTTTCAACCAGCCAACCAACCAGCATCAGTTACATGATTTAACATCTGTCAGATAATAATACAGTGTGCAGGGCATACAGGCAACAGTATACCCACTCTTGGTCTTGAGGGCAAACACTGAGATATACAGCTTAATATTATTCTTTGAAGCACACTGATTAATGAATTATTATGTGATAGAATAAATAAAAAATTTATTGCAACATTTAGAGAAGCTGATAGTGGTTATTCAAAACAGTGCATAATTTAAGTAGCTCTTATTTCAACTGAAAACTCTATCAGCAAGTGTTAATAAATGCTCTCTATATGTATTTATTACCAGACTGTACTGTTGGTATTTGTGATACTGCCAGGCATGATTAATTCTCAACCAGAGATCGTTTGGTAGGCACCGAAGTGTCTGTAACTACTTTCTTAATAGCAAAAGCTACAAATGCTCCTGTGAGCTCGATCTAAGGAGAGCAAAACCAATTCCTGAGATCAGCACAGTCTGATTTAATCTGCAAGAGCAGGAAGAGGGTTTGGCTGGGCTGAAGAATGTGGGCTGGGGCCACTGCAAGGCTGGCTAGCCTGGCGCCTGCACGATGCTTTGCCGACTCTAAGTCAATCCATAAATGTTAGATAAGACTTCTCACTGTATTATTATTTTATGAACACACTTTTCAGATAGCTAAAATGCTTTTCAACTCCTGTGCAGTCACTGAACGACACTCTTGTGAGAAAATCTACTGCTGATTTTTCCACTTTTATACATTCAGAAAACTAAGATCATGGCATCCGGTCCCATCACTTCATGGCAAATGGATGGGGAAACAGTGGAAACAGCGGCTGACTTTATTTTTCTGGGCTCCAAAATCACTGCAGATGGTGACTGCAGCCATGAAATTTAAAGATGCTTACTCCTTGGAAGGAAAGCTATGACCAACCTAGACAGCATATTAAAAAGCACAGATATTACTTTGGCAACAAAGGTCCATCTAGTCAAGGCTATGGTTTTTCCTATGGTCATGTATGGATGTGAGAGTTGGACTGTGAAGAAAGCAGAGCACCAAAGAATTGATGCTTTTGAACTATGGTGTTGGAGGAGACTCTTGAGAGTCCCTTGGACTGCAAAGAGATCCAACCAGTCCCTCCTAAAGGAAATCAGTCTGGGTGTTCATTGGTAGGACTGATGTTGAAGCTGAAACTCCAATATTTTGGCTACCTGATGCGAAGAGCTGACTCATTTGAAAAGACCCTGATCCTGGGAAAGATTGAGGACAGGATAAGAAGGGGACAACAGAGGATGAGATGGTTGGATGGCATCACCGACTCAATGGACATGGGTTTGGGCGGACCCTGGGAGTTGGTGATGGACAGGGAGGCTTGGCATGCTGCAGTTCATGGGGTCGCAAAGAATCAGACACAACTGAGCAACTCAACTGAACTGAACTTATACATGAGGAGACTCCTGGGAAAGATTGAGGACAGGATAAGAAGGGGACAACAGAGGATGAGATGGTTGGATGGCATCACCGACTCAATGGACATGGGTTTGGGCGGACCCTGGGAGTTGGTGATGGACAGGGAGGCTTGGCATGCTGCAGTTCATGGGGTCGCAAAGAATCAGACACAACTGAGCAACTCAACTGAACTGAACTTATACATGAGGAGACTGAGCTCCTAAAAGGAAAATCAACTTTTCCCCCAAGGGACTGAGAGCAGAGCCGCGAAGGGATGGAGGGTTTCCAATCCCCTGGAATTTCATCGTGCTTAGTTTCCTAGGGGTGCAGGACTTTCTTTTACAAAAAAGAAAAAAAATTCACAAAAATAAGAACACTTTTCAAAGTCACACAAGTGCCTCCTCTCATTCACCTCTCTCAACTTTCTTACTTCCTCTTTCACAAGACAGTTTATTTAGTTTACTTGCTACAAACACTTGAGGCTCATGGAAGTTCATTAAAGGGTGGTGATACCATTAGCATCACTAAATGATCTGTCAAAACTTTCATCATGTGTTTTTATTCTAATGGATTTGGACTTCACAGTCAAATTTTACTCCAGCTTCAAGTATGGCCTTGACTTGATATGTTTTAATTCATATTAACATTGGAAAGATCCATATTATTGGCTTGTCCATTATAATTAATGAAAATTATCTTCAGTAGCCATTACAATCTGTCAGATCACGTTAATCTACATTTCAAAAAGTGACTTGGGAGAAGGAACTGTAAATACATTTTCCTTTTCTGAAGAAGCCGTTAGGGTTTTCAGGGTAAAAGCATATTTATAGTTTTTTTTGTTTTTGTTTTTTTTCCCTTAAACCAGAGACAGACTTAAGGAATATATTTGAGACTTAAGAGTAAAAATGCACTTTTTATTATTATTGTTGAAATAAGAAAAACTACAGTTAAGTATTAAGACTTCAGGAATGAAAGAATTTTAAATCCTCTTTCCAAAGCCCTTAAGCCTTCCAAATTAATGAAGAGTTCAAAATGCAGGAGGGTCAGCTACAGCTGAAATCTCACTGAGCTCCCCTTTTCAATTTTCTAGGAATCCTGTGAATTCATATTGTGTTTACATTTCCACCAAGTTCTGTGTTTCTCTTTAAATTTTTATTACAACTTTTTTACATTAGCACTGTTTTTTAGGTCATGGCACGGTCAGGTCATTTACTGGCAGACTTTCAGCTTTAACTCAATTCTTGTGCTTTTGTGGGCTTTTCTGGCCATTACTGCGATATGCTTCTAGATGACTTACAATCAAATGAATTCCATGGTAAATACTGCTATCACATCTTTGTTCAGAATGCCCAGGGCTCCCTGCTTTCCTCATGCATGTTTTTGTCAAATTAATTTTGACATTCCCCAGATAACAGATAGCTTGCTGAATTTCAAATGGGATGCACTGTGGGAGAGCAATTCACAAAGCATTTTACAGTCAAGGGCTTCTGAAACAGGGACTAAAACCAGGTAGAATGAACACTGTTCTGTGGAGGAAGGGGTTTTAATTAATTATGTAATTTGGCTGCTGATGACAATAGGTTGAATTAAGGAAATAAAAAAATAAAACAAAAGCAACTCAGATGCATCCATGAGCCAAATGTAACTGACTAAATCGTACGTTCCCAGAAACACCCTCTTTCCCTCCTTCCCCACTTTCCATCAACTACCAAGTCCTGCAGCACATAAATCATGCATGCCCTTCTTTTCCTTCCCTACTGGCTTGGCTAAGTATCTTCATCTGCTGAGACTATCATCTCGTCTGTCCATTTGTGAACAACTCCAAGGTAGCTCAATTATGAGACAGTCTTTCTACTGAATTTAAATATGTCTGCCTATGCATACCTTCTATCCCTAGGTTTTGATATCATATTTTGCACCATCATCCACCTATTACCACTGTCAAAATATGTACCTGCTGTCATCTTCTTGCCTGGGTCAGGATCCACAACCATGCTCATCTTTCTCCTCTCAATACATTTTCCCTTCAAATGGAGCACCCAGATGGGGAGGTGGCTTTACCAATATTGAACAGAAGAAGTCTAGTAATTTCTTGGGTTTGGACAGATAGGTATGAATACAACCCAGATTCACATAAAATTTCTGGTATCGTTATTACATGCTCAACTCATACTGAGTTTAATTATAGCCTTTTCATGTGATCAGTTATTGGCCTCAGCTCTTGTGATCTTTCCTTAGGCAACTGGTACTTACGAATTAGGAGCTGGAGCTGACTTTAATTCATATTGATTTTTGTCTCCTCTAGAAATTGATTTCCATCTTTATTCTGCAGTCTTGGCAAGATCAATTGCCCAGATAAGCACAATCTCACTAGGCCCACATTTCTTCAATCTGTATTTAAAAATGATTATTTTCCCACATACCTTGCTAAACTCAAGACACAAAATGTCTGCAGCTTTCTCCTATTCTAAAAGCCCAATAATGACCATGAAAAAAAAGAAAAAAAAAAAAAAAAAAAGGAAAGAAAAGGAACATGCTGTCAGTTTAACATAACTTTTTTTTACTGTTTTACTGAACTCAAGTTGGTTCCTGATGACCTTTTCTTTTAACAGTCACAACCCATCTGCTTAAAAAAAAAAAACAAAAACAAAACAAAAAAAAAAACCTCAGCTGTAATATCCCTGGAGATAAATGCTCCAGTTCCCATGTCTCCATTTATCAGAATATAGTCCACCATGCCCAGCTTCCACCCAACCCCATCCCTTTTTGAAGACTATCACATTTGTCCCTCTTTCTATTCTTCTGGCACTTGTCCCGGTCCCCATATGACCTCAAGATTATCAGCTGTGGTTCCATGAACAAATTTATAAGCTCTTTTAACGCCCTGATAGATACATAATTTTTCTACTCAGGAAGCTTAAACTGCTTTGGAATAACTGTATTCCTTTCTAAAACTGTCTAGTGCGGTGTGAGCTTCTATAGCCCCATACTAGAACTTGAGCCATTTCAATTAAAAGATGACCTTCATTAGCAGAAAAGACGAAAGTAGTCATTTAGAAGCTGATGAGCGCTTTTCTTCTCTGTCATCGTGTACTATTAAATTTTCTTCCTCAGATGTGGGACTCCTCACTGCTTCTTTAGGGTTTAACATAATGAAAGTCTGTCCTTCTCTCTTTCATTATGCTAAGGATTTGTTCACAGGCCTCAACTCACTCACTCACTCTGCATCTTAGTTTTATTTGACCTTCTTTAGTGATAATGGAAAAAAATAAGGTTGGAGTATTCCAGAGGATCAGTGCTAATGCGCAGAACGAACACTTCTTAGCACTCTGTGTTCAGCTGCGTTTAGCAAGTCTGGCCTGGCTGGGTAGAGAAGCCCACTCACGAGTGATGACTGTTGCTCTGGGAAAATACACTCTGCATTCCAAAGAAGTGACTCGGAAAGAAATTTCTCAGATGTTTGTGTCTTGGACTGCCTTTTGCTCCTAGGCCCCAGCTTCTGAATCAATCACATAAGAGTAGATCCTCTTCCTCCAGATTCAGGAAAAACACCATCACTTTTTTTCTCTTGAATGCATAAAAAGCTTTCAACACCGAAACGCCCTCTGAACTTCTACCACAGCAAATGGACCAATTTAGGAAATCTTACTAGTCTATTTACCTTTGATCTCCTTTTCCTTTTTGACCATCCTTATGGCAAATTAACATTGTTTGGGTGATATCCCCTCTTTTTAAATGGTGTTTTATTTGAGTAGAGTTGACATACAATGTTGTATTAGTTTCAGATATATGGCAAAGTGAATTAGTTGTGTGTGTGTGTGTGTGTGTGTCTGGCTTCCCAGATGGTGCTAGTGGTAAAGAACCTGCCTGACAATGCAGGAGACACAGGAGACCGAGGTTCAATCCCTGAGTCAGGAAGATCCCTGGGAAGAGGGCATGGCAACCCACTCTAGTATTCTTCCCTGGAGAATGCCAAGATCAGAAGAGCCGGGAGGGCTACGTCCATGGGGTCACAAAGAGTCGAACATGACTGAAGTGACTTAGCGAGCACGTATGCATATACATATACACACACACATATACAATACATACACACCTTCTTTTTCAGTCTCACATAGGCTATCACAAAATCGCGAGCAGAGTTCCGCTGCCGTGCGGTAGGCTCCTGTACTGTCTGCTAGGTCACTTCCCTCGTGCCCCACTCTTTGCGACCCTGTGCACTGTGGCCCACCCAGCTCCTCTGTCCATGGCAATCTCCAGGGAAGAATACTGGAGTGGACTGCCATGCCCTCCTCCAGAGGATCTTCCTGACTCAGGGACTGAATCTGTGGCTCTCGCATTTCCTGCATTGGAAAGTGGAGTCTTTTTAACACGAACACCAGCAGGGAAGCCCATAGTAAGTCCTTAGTTATTTATTTTATATATATTAATGAATATATGTTAATCCCAATCTAATGTGTCACTCTCTGCCCCATCCCAGCCCAATATCCCCTTTAGTAACCACAAATTTGCTTTCAATATATGTGAGTCTATTTCTGTTTTGTAAATAAGTCCATTTGTATTATTTTTATTAGATTCCACACATAAATGATATCATAAGATATTTATCTTCCTCTGACTTGCTTTACTTAGAATGATAATCTCTAGGTCCATCCATGTTGTTGCAAATGGCATTATTTCATTCCTTTTTTATGGGTGATATTCCATTGTATATTTGTACCACATCTTCGTTATTCATTCCTCTGTCAATGGACATTCAAGTTGCTCCCAAGTCCTGGCTATTGTAAACAGTGTTACAACAAACACTGGGGTACATGTATCTTTTCACCTTATGGTTTTTTCCTGGATATATGCCCAGGAGTAGGATCCCAGGATCATACGGTAGTTCTATGTTTATTTTTTTAAGGAACCCTCCATACCATTCTCCATAATGGGGGTACCAATTTACATTCCCAACAACAGTGTAGGAAGGTACTTTTTTCTCCACACCCTCTTCAGCATTTATTGTCTGTAGACTTTTCAATGATGGCCATTCTGACCTGCGTGGGGTGATACTTCACTGTAGTTTTGATTTGCATTTCTCTAAGAATTAGTGCTGTTGAACATCTTTTCATTTACCAATTTACATTCCCAACAACAGTGTAGGAAGGTACTTTTTTCTCCACACCCTCTTCAGCATTTATTGTCTGCAGACTTTTCAATGATGGCCATTCTGACCTGCGTGGGGTGATACTTCACTGTAGTTTTGATTTGCATTTCTCTAAGAATTAGTGCTGTTGAACATCTTTTCATGTGATTTTTGGCCATCTGCATGTCTTCTTTAGAGAAACACTTTTTTAGTTGAGCTTTTTTTTTTCTCCTTTAGTTTAGTGAACTTAGTGCAATAAAGCTACAAGGCAAAGCCAGTCTGTTTCTTTATTTGCAGAAGGCACAAGAGAATAGAAATACTTGAATGGAAGCTTTATTCCCAGTCTTCTCAATCCTGAAGATCTTGGAGTCTGAGGCAGTCTTTGGGACTTAAGTTGGGTTTCTTGGGATTTCCAAGGAAGACTTTGGATTGACCATAAAATAAACCGTATTCTCTCTCAATAGACTCAGCACCAATTCAGTTGCCTCAGGGTCATTTAGACCAGAAAAAAAAAAAAAACAAAATGAAGTCTGGACTTGAGGGGAGAGTGCAGGAAATAAAGATAAAAATTGATCCTTGAGCCTACTTTGAAACAAAACTTGACCAACCATTTTGAATCAAAACATGGAAACAAAACTCTGTAGACTCAGCTGGCTCTGATTTTTCCCCTCACAGCATTCGCACCTCAGGGACAGAAAGACTGACAGTTTCCTGGTTCTCTATGCCACTTCCAGATCATCACTCTCTAGTGTTCTCGGGGGGGGGAAATAGTTCCTTTTAGGTCCATGCAAGTAGAATATACCCCCAGGCTTTCCTAGAGCCTGGCATCCCCTACTTCTTAGCTGCTGCTTCTAGTTCAGAGCAAATCTGGCCCCAGCTCACATTGTCCCTCTCTGTTCCAGGTCCCCCACCAGACCAGAAGCACATCTGCATGCACAGCTAAGACCAGCGCACACCGGCCTCTCAGTAACTGGACTCTTCATCTCCAGCGTCCTTCTCCCTTTCATGTATTAACCGCCAAGGTCCCACCCTGGGCCTTGTCATCACTTGAAACAT
This sequence comes from Oreotragus oreotragus, assembly GCA_006410675.1. Taxonomy (NCBI): domain Eukaryota; kingdom Metazoa; phylum Chordata; class Mammalia; order Artiodactyla; family Bovidae; genus Oreotragus; species Oreotragus oreotragus. The sequence continues at coordinate 211,651 of SJYX01018944.1, forward strand.
TTTCTGTTCCAAAGTCACCTACTCAAGAACCCCTCTTTCTGAAGACAACAACATCTTCTCATTTCACAGTGACCACAGAGATCCCATGACTTTTCCTAATTAATCTGCTGATCCTCTTTTTCTTCCTTCTTTCTTAAGGTTCCATAACCAGGTCATCCTTTCAGTAACACTCTTGCCAGAACTCTTTCCATCAAGGTCACTGAGCAGAGCTCCTCCTCTGGCTAAAGCGGGCTGTGCACTTGCTCGGTGTCTGAGTGATGCTGGAGAGAGGCCACAGCAGGGCAGCTTGGCATCATCGTAAACAGGGTCCTCGGCCCCACATGGGCCTTCAGAGAGCCTAGCGCTTTTTCCTCAGTTTCTCCAGGTCAGCTTGGTCCCCAGTTCTCCACAAGTGCTTCAAAATGCTGACTCCTCACGCTTAGTGTTCTCTTCACCCTCAGCAGCTGAGAACTGAAGCAGTCAGACGGGAACTCCCTCAGCTTCTCTCCAACAAAGCCGAAAACCAACAGCATCAGCCCACCGCACCTGCGCCTCAGCAGACAATGCTCTTCCTACGGAACGCGGACTCCTTTACATCTACAAACCATCCATGGCCATTTTCAAAGTCGTGCTTTCCTATAGAGTCAACAGTTCCTCACACGTGGATCCTTCCTATCAACTTAAAACCTGTTCAAGTTTCTCCATTTGACAGAAAAAAACCATCCCTGGCCTTCATATTCTCCTCTAGTTCTCTGAGCCCTTCAGAGTCAAACCCCTTCCTTGAAAGAGAGCTCAGTATTTTCTACCTCCTTTTCTCCTTCTCATTCCATGATCCGCCCTAACATGGATTATAGGAGCATCTCCATGCTCCCGAGAAGCAGCTCTATCCGAAGACCCCAGTGACCTCAATGCCTTTTCAGTATTCACTTCACTCAGTTCAGTTCAGTCACTCAGTTGTGTCTGACTCTTTGTGACCCCATGAACCACAGCATGCCAGTCCTCCCTGTCCATCACCAACTCCTAGGGTCCACCCAAACCCATAACCATCGAGTCGGTGATACCATCCAACCACCTCATCCTCTGTCATCCCCTTCTCCTCCTGCCCTCAATCTTTCCCAGCATCAGGGTCTTTTCAAATGAGTCAGCTCTTCACATTAGGTGGCCAAAGTATTTCAGTTTCGGCTTCAACATCAGTCCTACCAATGAACACCTAGGACTGATCTCCTTTAGGATGGACTGGTTGGATCTCCTTGCAGTCCAAGGGACTCTCAAGAGTCTTCTCCAACACCACAGTTCAAAAGCATCAATTCTTCAGTGCTCAGCTTTCTTTAGAGTCCAACTCTCACATCCATACATGACCACTGGAAAAACCATACCCTTGACCAGACGGACCTTTGTTGAGAAAGTAATGTCTCTGCTTTTTAATATGCTGTCTAGGTTGATCATTTCACTCAGTGGCTCTCAAATGGGGACAGTTTTGTTTCCAGGGGACATTGAGCAATATCTGGAGCTATCTGGCTGGGGAGAGGGTCCTTTGCATTTTGTGGGCAGAGGCCAAGGATGCTGCTAAACATTCTATGATGCACAGGACAGCCTCCACAACAAAGAGAAATGCAGACCAAAACATCAGTGGTGTTGCGTCTGAGAAATCCTGAGATGACGACCCCTACGCAGCACCTTAACTACTCACCACTGCATCTGTTCCTTGGCTTCCCCCCGGCCACTCTCCAGAGCTTCTCTAGCCTCCCCAGTGCTCTCCTTTTGCAGCCATCTATTGATTCTCGAGCCACTGCCCCTTACTCCTCGGAGCCTTACGCCCTGGCTCACTGTTACTTCTCCAGCACACTACTCCGGACATAACTTCTTAGGGATTTCTCTCTCCACGAATGTCATCCTTCCCACACCCTTTCCCTGTGGCTCCACCCTTCCTCAGCCTTGCAATCCGGAGCTCACAGCCCAGACCTGTTCTGTACTACTTACTGCAACTTCTTCAGGTATATACATCTGACTCTCCAACTCCAGCCTCCTATCTTTCCAGTTCACTCTTCAATACCACAAATTCCAAAAATTACCAAACCCCACTACAGACAAAATCTATTGATCCTACTGTCCTCTACTGTTACAAAGACGCTGCAACTCTCTCATCCTTGTCTTGCTTTGCTGAACTGACCTCCAAATAAGTTAAATCAAATTCTACCTACTCCACACCTGCTTCCCCCAAGCTGGACTTGAATAGGAAAAACAACTGACCTCAAGTGGGCTCTTAGGGCTGCCAGGCAATCATGTTTCATTACCCAGTGCATTCACTCTCGGATGACTGTCTCATAGCTTCTCTCTCTTCAGCCCTCTTCATCTCTTTTCTTCCTCAACTTAGCTAGGCTTTGTTTCCCATTTCATTGGTAAAAGGGAAGCAATCAAGTAAAAACGTCAACAAGCTCCTACTGGTAAGTCTACTGAACTGTTCCACCTGGGCCCCGACAGGCTGGCCTCCCTCCTGTCCCTAAGAACGAACTGTCTCTACAGCTATGGGGGGACACCCACCCCACCACCCCTTCTTGCCCTCTCAAGGTCAACATTCCAGAAATTCTTCCTCCTCACTCCTGTCTGATTCACCAGGGAAGCTCTCCCAAGGATCACCCCTGAGAACTCAAATGCTGACTGCCATATCAGTAAACAAAGTATGTTTACTGCCATCACATGGCAGCCTCCTGGACAGCTGCTGCAGATCCCCCCGACGGTGTACCTGAGGAGCCACAGGATGAGAAAACAGGACACCGGCTCCAGGGAGCTAAGGTGCATATCAAAGGGGTAATTTCAGTGAGCCCAGACTCTTACTTTCTTTTACATAAAAAACCACTAAATTCGTTAATTTGAGATGTCTGGTATTTTCTCATGAAGACTGACCACTTGGTCTTTTGTTGCAAAAACTTCGGTGTATCTTTGCTTGCCCCCTTGCCTCTTTGGAGCAATATCTAAGAGTTATTTGAGTTGCTGTCTCCTGGGCTTGAAGTCTTAGGAAAGTCCACTGAATAAAACATAACTCTCAACTGTTAGGTTGTGTTTTGTTTTGTTTTTCAGACAACATCCTCAAATAAGTTCCCAACTCAGAGTAAAACCAAAGTGTTTGCAATCACCTGTAAAGTCCCCACTAGCTACTATCCTCACCACCCTTCACTCTACTCCAGTCACACTGGCCTCCTTCCATTTCCTCAAACACGTCACCAACTCCCACATCGAGACCTTTGTTCAGGTCCTTCTGTCTGCCTGGGATGCTCTTCATCTAGGTCTCCAAAGAGTCTGCTCCAGCAGCCCTGCTTCAGGCCTTTCCGCTCATCACCTTCTCAGTGAGATACACTGTGCACCTTGCTGAAAACCATAACCAACTCCCTCCACAACACACACAAATAATCCTTCCTCCTCTGAAGCATTTAGTATCATGGGACACGCTATGTATTTTATCTATTTTGTGTTTTATACCTGCACTACCAAAATGCAAGCTCCACACATGCAGGATTGCTTTCTGTTTGTCCACCATAGTCCTTAAAATAGTAGATATCAAATATACATTTGTTTAATGAATTAATATCTTAACTCTTCAGGGTCACATCTATCTTCACCTAGTTAAAGACAATCAAATTTGAATTTCAGGAAATCAATTATATTTTCTATTAAGTAGTGCAGGCATGCTCAGTCATGGTCGAATCTTTGCAACTCCATGGACGGTAGCCCATCAGGCTCCTCTGTCCATGGAATTCTCCAGGCAAGAATGCTGGAGTGGGTTGCCATTTCCTTCTCAAGGGAATCTTCCTGACCCAGGGATCGAACCTGTGTCTCCTGCATTGCAGGTGTATTCTTTAACCACTGAGCCTCCAGGGAAGCTCTAGTGGTAGCATCCTCTCTCAAAAAGAGAATGCAGTTAAACGAAATTCCAAACGGCATAAGTCCTCTTCCCACATCCTTCTCTCTGCATAAGCGTGAGTGCTGAACTAAGGGAACGTATCTGCTCCACTTTAATTCTCATATTCCTGAGACTCTTTGTCTTTTCTAAATTCTGTGGTTTCTCATCATCTTCCCTGATTTATCCTGTTATAATCCTATATTCTTTTGCCAGTCTAAACTTTTTCCTATTACTTATGCCAAATCTGACAGAAGCTAAACAAAGGAAACATCATCAACTGACATGAGATAAAGGATAAGAAGAATCCTGAAAGTGAAAGTCCTTCAGTTGTGTCTGACTTTTTGTGACCCCATTGACTATACAGCCCAGGGAACTCTCCAGGCCAGAATACTGGAGTGGGTGACCTTTCCCTTCTCCAGGGATCTTGCCAACCCAAGGATTGAACCCAGGTCTCCCACACTGCAGGTAGATTCTTTACCAGCTGAGTTGTCAGGGAATTCCTGCCTCTAAAACATCCAGAGAGTCAGACATAAATCTCAAGTTCTGGAAAAACTTACACTATTTGAAACTCGAAAACTTGAAAAACTCAAAAAAGGGGCTCTTATTCTCAAGATTTTAATCTTAAAATGTAATTTTTTAGCCCTGTTATTTCATTCCATGTGCTTCCATATTGACTGCAGCCTGGTTTCTACCCAGCTTGCTGCTGGATAGATCCATGATTGCTAGATGAGAATTCCTCTCCATACCCTATCCCTCACCCTATGCATACGCAAGCAATCAGGCCCATGTGAGTTCCTGGGATAGTGCCAGCAGAGGCAGGGTTTCTACAAAGAGCCTGACCATGACCCAAACTTTCCACCTATTAGCTCCCAACCCCCAGGTTTTTTCCTACTCCTTGGGGTTTGGAATCAACCTGGGGTCTGCTGGGCAGTCACGACTGTTGCATCCCTGCACTGACACGTCATATCACCTTTGCTCTTAACTATATCTGGGATTGGGGACACTAGTGGGAGCCTGGGATGCCCCATGTCTGTGCTGCCATTCTGCAGGGCCACCTTTATCTGCTCCATCAGCATGTGAATGGTTCCCCATCCTTGGTTCTAACCAGACTGCCTAGTCTGTAGTCTCCACTTCCCAGTTTGAACTCCACACATTTATCTGGGTCTCTGGTACTCAGTTCCCAGCCTCACTTTGGTTGATCCCCTTCCTCAGAGTCTGATACCTGACATCTTGCACCCCATCTACTTTCAGGGTCTGGGCCCCAAAATGATAGTCACCAATCACATGGTCACAGAGCATCCAATCATGCCACCATTTACTCCATGAGATTCCTCTTGAACTAACTGCTTTGAAAATTCTAATGTGATGAATTACCATTTTTTGACACAGGGAACAGAAAATGTCAGTGAAGACATCAATGTCAAGAGAGAGAAAACCAGCATGGAGCTTACAGCTCAAATATACACTGTGCTATGTGTCGATTATACTGCCATGAAAACTGGGGAAAGAACACAATGGGGAAATGTTTGGAATAAAATATTAAGTTAACAAAGCAGTCATAAGGCAGATTTTCACTGTGCTTGAAAGAAAAACCGAACCACCGCTGAGGTGGTTTTCCACCAGTGAGATGGCCAAGGCCTCTGTCACTTTGACCCTCACCCACACATGCATCTCACCTCAGAGCGGCTCGATGCCCAGTTTCAACATGTTCCCAGCTCCTCACGAGTTTGGGGTGGCAATAACTCACGCCCCAGTGTCCACATCTCCACTTACCCCTTAGCAGGTCAGCAAGGTTCGGCTAACCTCACCCACTTCAACCTGCAGAGTGGGGTGGCAGGTAGGGATGAGCAACCCGAGATCACGGGACAACATGTGATCACGCGATCATGGCCCTACAAGGTGGCCGCCGTCTGCAGGCACAGGAGGGGCTCACGAGAGCATTTCCGTCCCACGGTGTACATAGACAATACAATGGTACTTTGTCCGACTAGTCACATTACAGACTTGGGCTGGGAAGGAAACCTTTTATGTACTTATCATGCCCCAAGGAGCACTGTTTTCAGGACTTGTTTCAAATGAAAGAAAGACAACAGCTGAAGCAAGCAAAGTAATAACAATAAGAATTCTGTGCTCCCCTTGGTCAAACGATATAAATACACTCCATTGTATAAAAACACTGGGTGCTGGAGCCTTCTAAAATCTGAACTATTTGAGGATAAGGCCTGAGTAAACACAGTCTAAGACTTGCTTTATTTCAGTTCAACTCAGCAAACTGCGGCTGGACCTTCCAAAACGCCACCCAGAGAACAGAAGAAGGATTCTTCAGCTCCTTTTATTCTACTCTGTCTTGTCTGCTTTCAGTTTTGCTTTGTCTTTGGGCTCATTCTGCTCCCAGGTTTGCACTGCTGTCACTGGCGTAATTTAAGATTTGGGTTTGGGTCAACTTACCTGACTTTGCGTGTGCCCAGTCTGCCTCCCTACCCAACGGGACTCACCCATTCTTACTGATGCTGTAACTTTCTGTCTACAAAAGAGGCTTCCCTTAAATATCACACTGGGGTCCCCTGACAACCCTATTCTCAAGGTGGCTTCTATACCTCCTGTTTGTTTACCATGGAGACCGCAGTTTAGGGAAAGGATGTTTACCGTGGAACTGGGAGAACATGGGCTAGGCTGATGCTGAGGAGAAAACACAAACAGCTATACACACGCTACACAAAGACACAGCAGACAATGAGCATCGGACATGTGAAAGTCTATCAGTTCAGTTACAAACAGCTACACACATGCTACACAAAGACGCAGCAGACAATGAGCATCAGACGTGTGAAAGTCTATCAGTCCAGTTCAGTTCAGGCGCTCAGTCGTATTGGACTCTCTGTGACCCCATGGACTGCAGAATGCCAGGCCTCCCTGTCCATCACCAACTCCCAGAGCTTATTCAAACTCATGTCCATCGAGTCAGTGATGCCATCCAACCATCTCATCTATACAGATTTCTCAAGAGGCAGGTCAAGTGGTCTGGTATTCCCATTTCTTGAAGAATTTTCTACCATTTGCTGTGATCGACACAGTCAAAGGCTTTGGCATAGTCAATAAAACAGAAGTACATGTGAAAGTCTATAAAACGCAAGAAAATCACAGATTCCTCCCTGAACACAATATGAACACACAATTAGAGAAGGATACTAGCCAGGACATAGAGATCTGATATCAGCCACTCAAATAAGGAAACTCTGATTAACAATTCCAGCACCATCATGTGGTCTACAGAAATGACTGTACATATTCTTTAAGGCATGACAGTGCAAAACAAAAATATGGAGACTTAACCTACAAATCTCTTTTCAACATGGGTTTTCTAAGACTCATTGTTACGACAAGGGTCCCCAAAAGGAAGCATAGCCTATGATTCTCGAGTTTCACCCCTGGTCATTCTAGGCTAGTCTCAGCAGTCTTCACACTTTGATAAGGGAAAAGTGGTGGGTTAGCATTGAAGGTGGAAGAAGATTACCAGTGTAATTCCCAGTAGACCGTAGCAAAGGCACTGCTGAGGCATGCCAATTTCAAACATCATTATTACATACTGAAATCTGTTTTATTTTCACACGGGGGATTGGTGTGGACAATGTATGTGTTTACCAGGCATACTGACATCTTACTGCACACAGCTCTTTTTACAGCTGCACACATGTTGCTTAAAGATTATCAGTAAAAAGCAGTTAAGAAAATAACAAAACAGAAAAAGGCCAGCTCCATGAGTCTGTGCCAGTATCATATTAAAACATGAAAAGGAAAATCTGTGTCAATTCTCCTTTGGGGCTGTAATAGCAGAAATTGGAAAAACCAAAAACTGCTCTGCTACTTTAAGATGTGGGAATATTGGTGAGCAGTCACAATTTTGTCTCACTGAAAATCTCACTGAATATAATAGGGAAGTCATTGAATACTATGTCTTTCTATTATATCCAAGTGATTTTCACAGTAGGCAATCTGCAAGTACACCACAGGAGTCCCACACTTTGAAATAAAATGGCACCGTGAATAGAGTCTCATATGCGATCTCTTTTCAGTCCAGAGTACTGCCTGGTTTCCTTACTCTTGGCTGAATGGCGGGGGTGATCCTTAAAGAATCAATGAGAAGAAGGAAACCACATCATGAGGTGGGGTGGGTTTTTTTTTTGGTTTTTTTTTGGTCACTATCAGTAATAACTGTGCTCTGCCAATTACTGGAGAGGTGATTATATATTGTATTTTGAAAATAAATTTGAAAAACAGATTTTTTCCATTGCTAATGTGGTTGACAAGCCATTAGCAGCAGGGGGCAAAAAGTAAATCTAGGTGCATCCTGGCATACCCTCCTCATGATGCAATACATTCTCATGGCATGCTCTCCTTATCTGGTGCAATAACACGGTACATGAGTCAGAAAAACGCTTCTTCCCAACCCTCTCTTCAAAGAGCCCAACATAAAATCCAGTCAGCAAGGACATTCTCCACCAGGCATCCTAAGTGCTTAATTTTCTTTAAACAAGGCATTAATACAATCACAGTAGCGTCTAATAAGATTTTTAATTCCTTGAGGGTAGGAACCATGGCTGATTTTTAATGAGTCTAATTTAGTGAGAGCATTTAGTCCCCTTCTTAGCAGAAACAACCAATAGAATAGCCCTACAAGACGTACCCATATAGGTTGTGTGACTGAAAACTCCAGAATGAAACATGAGTCGGACTGGTCAATGTTCTGGATGTGCTCAGTAAAGACTGGTTTCCAGGGTTACTGACAGCAGAAAGTGTAGTAAGGGTGCCAATGAATCAAGGGGGAGTTTTAGAAACATGATGCCACTTTACTGCAGAGTTCTCATTCGTCATTACAAGCAGCGTGAAGAGCGGGCTTACAGTGCATGATGCCAAGACACTATCTCAGGAACCTGCTCCCCAGAGGACCAGAGCTTTGCACACACATTCCTTCCAGCCAGACCTGTGCCAGACCTAGAGCCCCTGAAAGCAAGAACTCAGTTTAAAACAAACAAACCCTCTTTCTCTAGGTAACTGATACAAATTTAAGATAGAGAAGTAGTACTCACAAACTCCGGGGTTCGGAAGTCCTGCTGACTTTCCAATGATCCAAAACCAGAGACAATTGTCTGTTCAAGGTTTTCCAAGGCTGAAAAGAAACAAACGGAAAAATAAACGAGCATGAACTTTCATACATTTTTTTTTCGCTTTTAAGTCAGCAGCATCAGATTAATTACCATGCCTGGGGCACACTTACAAACTGACATTGTTTAATGCTTTCAGGTACAAGGACACTCAAAATCTTCAGCAGCTGTTTCATCTATTGGACGATGCCATGTTTATAGCATATTAGGTCTTAAAATGCTCTGGGCTAGATCTACCATGGAAAATCATTTAGCTTCTACATGTAAGGACACAGCAACTAAATGTTATACAGTTCTAGTTCAGGAACACTTTAGCCTATTGATGTCCTTTTTTCCTCTACTATGTCTCAAGAAACATGTGACATCATTTTAGGGTAGTAATTTCAAAATCTGCTGAAAAGCACTATCTAATAGAAATACACTGGGAGCCAAACAAGATGTTCTAGTAGCTACATTAAGAAAAATAAATAGGTAAAATTATTTTTAGCAATAAGATTTACTTAACCTGATATACCTAGATTATCATTTCAATGTATATATTCAATATAAAAATTATTAGTTAAATACTTTACCTTTGTGGGTATTACTCTTATACTCACAACATCTCAGTGTGAACTAGCCACATTTCAAAACCTCAATAACTTCATGGGACCAATGGTTACTACACTGGACAGTACAGTGTTAGAGAGATAAAGAAGCCAAATTAGAGAGTGGGTCATTCTGCAAGACACTAGTCTCCTCTTGTAAACAAGTTCCAGATGTGAATAAGAGGGACTGTTCCAGATTAAATCACATTAAGAGAACAAAACAATCATCTGAAGAGTGTGGTTCTGGGCTGGATCCTGCTTTAAATGATCCGGATATGAAAGACTTCCAAACAAAATCAGGAAAATTTGAATATTGATTAAGTGTTGGATTATATTAATATCAATAAGTGTGATAATACAATTTGGGTGATGTAGGAAAATGTTCTTAGTTAAATAAACTAACATAAATAATCTTAAATATTATTAAGCATTTAAATAATCTCATGTATCACCAGATCCAGCCTCTTCGACAAATCAATGACATGAAATATGTTGAGTATTAGAGATATGAAGAACCCTAAGGAGCTTCAGTGTTCTGTGACAACCTAGAGGGGTAGGATGAGCTGGGAGGTGAGACAGGGACCTACGTATACCTATGGCTGGTTCACATTGATGAATGGCAAAAACCAATACAATATTGTGAAGCAATTATCCTTCAATTAAATATAAATAAATTTTAAAAAAAAATAAAGAGCCCTAAGGAACAGAACTCCAGTGTGTGTTTTTTCCCACGCCACCAAACAATTAATTCAGTTCTGACACGATCTGCCTGAACGTAGCATCAGACTGCATAGCGTATGTACAGCCTCAAGACTGCCCCCATTGCAGATGCCAATTGGAAGTCCAGGTTGCCACCTGTGCTTCTGACTAACCAGCTATATAAGCTATATACATCAGAGGTTCCCACCACCCTCTCCTCAGGTTCAACTAATTTGTTAAGAGTGGCTCACAAAATTCAGAGACACATTTGCTCACACTTACCAGTGTGTTATAAAGGATGTTATAAAGGCTCGAGACGCACAGCCAGATGAAGAGGTACAGGGGAAGGGCACACGTGTGGGGACAGGGCTGAGCCTCCACACCTTTCCAGGGGCACCGCTCTCCCCGCATCTCCACGTGGTCCCCAACCTGAAGCTCTCCAAATCTCGCCCTTTGGGATTTTTATACGTGTAAACATGAAAGTCACTCAGTTGTTTTTGACTCCGCAAACCTGCGGACTATACAGTCCATGGAATTCTCCAGTCCAGAATACTGGAGTGGGTAACCTTTCCCTTCTCTAGGCAATCTTCCCAACACAGGGATCGAACCTTCCCCCACATTGCAGGCAGATTCTTTACCATCTGAGCAACAAGGCAAGCCCAATGGAGGCTTCATTACAGAAGCATGACTGATTGATGATCAGTGGCCACTGGCAACTGATTCAACTTGTCCTCTCCCCTACCCAGGGGTCAGGGAGGTGGAACTGAAAATTTCTATCCTCAGATCACTTTGTGGATTCCCCAGGTAGCCAGCCCCCACTCCTTTGGTTACCTAGGGGCTATCAGAGCACCTCATTAACATAAAAAAAGGCATCTTTATCCCTCTCATCACTTAGGAAATTCTGAGTGTTTTTTAAAAAGGAGCTCCATGGGAATTCCCGAGTCTAGTGGTCTGGGTTCCAGGCTCTCACTGCTTCCATCCCTGGTCAGGAAACTAAAATCCCACAAGCCACAAGGTACGGTCAAAAATAAATAAATGTAAATAAATAAATAAGTCACCCTTGGGGCTTCCCTGGTGGTCCAGTGGTTAAGACACTGTGCTTCTAATGCAGGGGATGAGGGTTCAATCCCTGATTAGGGAAATAAGATCCCACATGCTGCACAGCATGACCAAAAAATTAAAAAAAAAAAAAAAAAAAAGGAGCTCTGTGCCAAGAACTAAGGAAGAGTAAATATACACTTATTACAAATCACAATATCTCAACAACCACTAGCTACATGTGGTACTCAACTGGATCCTAACTTCAAGAAACTAGCTGTAAAGGTTTTTGTTTATCAAAACTAGGGAGACTGAGCATGGAATAAGCATTAAGTTATGTTAAATTACTTTTAATGGTATGAAATGTAGTGACTTCTAATTACATATTAATTTAAAAAAAAATCCATTAGAGGATTTTGTGAACAAAAAGGCTAGGTTCCTATAGAACCAGAATAATTCCCTTCAATGGCCCGAAGGACAGCTGGGTATGTATAGATGAGGGTCACTAAGAGATCTCTAAGTGACTGTTTAACAAAACCAAACTATCAGTCAACAATTCAGCTACTTAGTTGTGGCACTTCACTACCCCAATATTGGGATTAGATCTTAGGTTCACTCAGAATCTTGCCCACTATAATCCTATGAATTGTAATCCTATGGATTGCAAGAAAATGCCAGTAGAAAAGGACACAAATGATTCTAATGCTTCTGAAAAACTGAGTTCATCACAGTGAACCAAAGCAGAAACAAAAAACAGATGAGGGGCGCCAAGCAAGGCTTACAGAGCTGAGACCTGAGCCAAAAGTAAGGTGCCTGCTCCTGAGAACTCTGGTGGATGACAGCAAGTACTGCACGTCTCTTACACTCAGGGAACTGGAATAAACTGGTTATTTCAACATCAGTCCGAGAGTTATCCAACATAATTACATGCTTGTGGATCACCTTTAAAAGCTGTCAGAATATATGTTTAGACTAGTGGCTATGAGGATGGGTTATCAACTGGTGTTTTGTAGTTTTCAGTTCAGTTCAGTTCAGTTCAGTCGCTCAGACGTGTCTGACTCTTTGGTTTAGAGCAAAAAGAAAAGATCTAACCTTTTCACAGAAGATAGATATTGAATAAATTATATCTGTGGTATTTATGATTCATCTTTTTTTCTGGCAGAACTAGCAAGTCAATGAAACATAATACTGCAGGTATTTTTTTTTAATGATTACCATCAATCTGATGGAATGACTTGATTTTGCGTCTTATCTGTATTCTTTTATAAATAGATGCTCAGTTTATCCGTTATGTATCTGGGGTCAGCAGATGGGACAGAGCTGCTATCAGTGATTTTTTCTTTTAAATGAAAAGCTTAAAAAGTACAAATTTTCCCTAAACACAGAGTAGAAAGCAGATGTATTACCCAGATGTTCTATCAAATTAAAGGCATCTATGCAGCTTGACAGTATTTGAGAGAGAAAATATAGAACTATTTATAGTTTCAGTTATTCTGCTGGTAATGGAAACTAATAGATTCACTAGTTAATGTCAATGCAAAGGAGAAACTGTAAATTTAAGTGAATAAAACAGAAATGGTTTTATTGAAACATCATCTAGGTAGAACAAAGCTGCAGCTGTTGCTCTCATGACCGAATGTAGTACTGAGAAGCAAATGATTTATGGTGCTAATATGATAATTATACTTCCCTACTAAGGGGCTCTGGTTACTCTTTGACATTCTCATTTCTAGTATCTAACAGAGTTGAAAAACTTCATTTCTCAGCAAAAATAAAATAGTCAAAATCAAGGTGACACTTTGAGGGTTTTTTATCAAAATAGGTGCAGAATCAGAGGGAAAAAATTCTAAAAAGGCAAAAATGTTCATTTTGTTTTCTTCTTTATATAAGTCATTTTAAAATGTAATATTTGGGAATGCATTTTTAGCACTGCCATAATGCTTCACTTTGTACTACAGAAGTACCTCTTTGAATGGCATCATGATTAGCTCATTTAGTTCTGGCACTTGGAATATAAAAAGCATGTGGGACTTCTATGTTATCTGTTCATCAGAGCTGCTGAGAAAACTGGTTATTCTATGAAAAGTCTTTGCCTTGACATGTCAATAACATTTTGTATGGATGTGAAATTAAAGTTCAATTGGAAATCAGGTTCAACAAACATTCATTGCCCAGTTTATACATATTTTGCACAGTCATTGTCTTCTTAGGCCCTGGGGATACCAAGAACCAAAACTGCCTCTTCTTGAGTAAAGGAATTTGAAGCATGATAAACGGTATTTTTAGGATAATTAGTTAAGTGCTAGGCTAGACAGACTAATGGAGTATTGCAGGACTACCAAAGGAAACACAGTATACACAGATATCAACTGCTTTATTACTGGCAAAACTCAAATAATTGAGGATTTGGTCAAAAGAAATCCACTATTTAGTCTTCCTAACTTTATGAATCACATAATAATTAGTTTAAAATTAAAAAACACCTGGAGAAGGAAATGGTAACCCACTCCAGTGTTCTTGCCTGGAAAATCCCATGGACGGAAAAGCCTGGTACGCTACAGTCCATGGGGTCACAAAGAGTCGGACACGACTGAGCGACTTCACTTTCACTTTCTGGATAAGATAAGTAAGGCTTCGAGAGCTTAGACAATAGCCAGTCATAGCTCCACGGTGGAAATGAAGCAGAATCCCCATCTTCTAATACTACCTTTCTGGATGGTCTTGGAGGAAGAATGTTCAACTGTGACCTCATGGACTGCATGCAGTATGCCAGGCCGCCTAGTCCTTCACCATCTACCAAAGGCTGTGGACCCTTGGAGACACAGCTTAGAAACATCAAGTTATGTCTTTGAAATTTTGATAAATGTGAAAGAAGGTATAAGAAAAAAAATAAAATTAAAAAACAAAAAAAAGTAGTTTTAAAACTTTACCAATGCAGTTACTATAGGAAGATTAAAGGAATAAAGTCATCGGTGGTAATGGTTGTGACATCCATGAAGGGCCCAACAGAAATGTGCATAACTTCACTCACAATAATGGGTTAACAAGAAAACAGTAGAAACCTCAGCAGAAAGTTGCAGTTCACCTGATTACTTGTCTGTCAATCAGAAATGGAAATCATTCCAATTGCAAAATGAAGAGAAAACTTCTACAGCAAAGATGAGTAAGATTTACTTTAAAATGTGTAATAAAAAGATCCATTATCTACATTTTATAACTTAGATAATCTATCATCCATCAGAAAACACAAAATGACCTCAAGAGAACCTCATGGGTAAGACCCAGAGTGCCTGCTAAGCAGTGTCCCCACAATAAAAGTAATCAGAATTAGGCATACACAAAGCATCAGTACAGCAGGCCATTGGGTTCAAATGACATGGTCTTTATGGTGACTGGTTGTGACTGAAATCATCAGAGGAATAGCAAATATATGAGAGACGGCAGAGTAAAACAGACCATGGCCAGGTGCAAAGGGCATGAATGAAGGAGACTGACTGGGTTGATCTGCAACTTAGCTGCATGATCCTGGGCAATGACTTATTCTCAGTTTATCTGAAACTAGTGATAAAATTACTTCCCCTGGTTATCTCACAGGTTGTGCAAGGAACACGAATGACAATTCAAAAGCATATTGTAAAAATATAAAACATTATCTAAACATAAATTAAGTTCTTGTACACAAAACCTAATCATATGATGATATGATTATATCATAAAAAATCATTATAATATATATCTTTATATCATGATATAAAGAAATGTAAACAGAAACTTCCTGGGTGTATTATAAAATGTCTGGCACTTCTAGAGATTTGATCTTACTTCATCTTCTTTTTATCCTTGTTTTCACAGATGATGAAAAATTGCAGGTTATTAGTTGCCTGAAATCAACCACTAGAAGTGATATAATGGGAACCTAATTCCAAAAGTGTACATCTTTTTTAATATACTAATGTCTCCTAAAGTGCTCTAAATAATTCCAAGAAGTCCTCTAATGCTAAATATTAGTTGATAAGAAATTAGCACTGTGAGTGTAAGTCAGAAAAGTTTCTTGAAAAGCAACTAATGAAAAAAATGCAGTGAAATTTATTGATATAGCATTCACAGTTAGAAAAATTAATAGAAAAGCTCCACAAAATAAGCAAACACAATATCCTGACAAGTAATTAAAGATATTCATGTGCCAAGTATGGAGCTAAGTGATATGAGTACAAATATCAGGATGAAGATGGCATAGAAACTGTCCTCAGGAATCCCATGATTTAGTGAATGTACAATTAAAGAAATGTTAAAAGAATGGCCCATATCACCTTAGGATATGAAGATACGTTCACATATTCAGATTGGGCAGGATGTCTAGTGATCTGCCAGGTAGTCCTATACCTGAAACTCTCTTTGCCCATTGGACTACAAGTCTATGAAAACTGGATATCACACGTATCTAATATTTGACCTGAATACCAACACCCACAGCCACTATTTTTAAAGCAACCACACACTTGGACCACCATTTCCTGTCACTCCATAATATCCAGATATAATGCAGGCTTGCCCAGTCTCCATCCCCACATCACCTAAGGCTAAGCCTACACTCTACGTCTGTCATCCTATGGTATCATACTTGGTCTCCAGGTTCCAGCGTCTCTTCCTCTGGCCTCAGTTTTACAGGATCTACTGAATTTTGATGACAGGTAAGTGAAAATCTCTTTTCCCTATTTCCAGAGGCTGTATGTAAAATTACAGTGGCACCCCACCCCAGTACTCTTGCCTGGAAAATCCAATGGATGGAGTAGCCTGGTGGGCTGCAGATGGGGTCGCTAACAGTCGGACAGACTGAGCGACTTCACTTTCACTTTTCTCTTTCATGCATTGGAGAAGGAAATGGCAACCCACTCCAGTATTCTTGCCTGGAGAATCCCAGGGATGGGGGAGCCTGGTGGGCTGCCGTCTATGGGGTCACACAGAGTCGGACACGACTGAAGTGACTTAGCAGCAGCAGGCCTCAAATATTAACTGTAATTCTAAAATGGGGCCAAAGAGTCATTATCAATGAAAAGAAAGTTAATATTGAAATATAAAAACATAGACAGGAGAACTTCTTTCCAGGCTAAGATGGCTGTGTTCTACTACCCAGGGCAATGAGCTTGATTCATAAAACCTCTACGCAGTATAACCCTGTGGCTTCAGGCACATCCATCAACCCATCAACCTTAAGTCTCAGTTTCCTCACCATTAAAATGTAGATTATAATACCTATAGGCTTCTCTGGTGGCTCAGATAGTTAAGAATCTGTGTGCAATGCAGGAGACCCAGGTTCTATCCCTGAGTTGTAAAGATCCCTGGAGAATGGAATGGCTACCATGGACAGAGGAGCCTAGCAGGCTACAGTCCATGGGGTCGCAAATAGTTGGACATGACTAAATGACTAACTTTTTCACTTTCTATAATACCTACATCAGAAAGTGAAAAACTAACTGATACATATATAAAAGTGACTTGAAGACTTAAATATTAATACTACATAACTACTTTTAAAAACGTAATTTTTTAATAGATTTTGTCATCCTTTACCTTGTTAGGCACCCATTTTTCCTTTTGACTTTTTAGGTTGATTATCCCTACCAATCATTCTCTTTTTTAATATAATAAAAGAAGCTTAAACATAGAAAAAGATAACACTAATTCAGCAAATACTTTTGAATGACCTCAACGTCTTAAAGACTGTTGGTTATTGCTTTCAATGAAAAGAAATGTGAATCAGGAAATGTTTCCTCACTTTCCTGAATCTGAATGGATAAGTCTCTTACCACAGCTTTTACGAGCATATAAACTCAATGACCATACTATTTAAATGAGAAAAACTGTGGCATTCTCCTCTAATCATTCCTGGAATGCAAATTCCAAATCGAATTTCATGGATTCACTTAGAGTTCTGTTTTTCCCATCCTCAGAAAGATAAAAGTGTGCACCCCCACCTCTCAGATAATTCTGGACGTGAAAAAAAAAAAAAGCTAAAGTGAGAAGGAAACAAACAAAAAAAAACCCACTCATGGATATGTCAAATTTGTTAGGGCATGGACTTTCTCTTTTTTTTTGGGTGGTGGGGGGGAGTCATGACTGGGACCTAGTACTATTAATACATACCCATCAAGTAATTTAGAAAATTAATAAATCACTCCCTACATTATGGTAAAAACTGCCTTGTTTCAGAGTTCCCCCTGTTGTATCTGCCGTCTTGATTAATGTATTATCATCAATTCAACCACCCAAACTAGAGTTGGGCCACTTTTTACTTTTCTTTTCCCCATTTTTGATATTTAACCAGTCATCAAGTTTTATCCTTTTTATATTCAACCTTATCTTAAGTACATTTGGTCTAGAATGCCTTCCTCTCAACTCCATTTTACACTTTGTTTAAATTTTTATTTCAATGTCACCATTTACGTTAAGGTTAAATTAGTTGTCTCAACCTCATGGTCTTACAGCACTTTGCAGGTCTCAGTTCAGTTCAGTCACTCAGTCGTGTCCGACTCTTTGCAACCCCATGGACTCCAGCACGCCAGGCTTTGCTGTCCATCATCATATTCCGGAGGTTGCTCAAACTCATGTCCATCGAGTCGGTGAGGCCATCCAACCATCTCATCCTCTGTCATTCCCTCCTCCTCCCACCTTCAATCTTTCCCAGCATCAGGGTCTTTGCAAATGAGTCAGCTCTTCTCATCAGGTGGCCAAAGTATTGGAATTTCAGCTTCAGCATCAGTCCTTCCAGTGAATATTCAGGACTGATTTCCTTTAGGATGGACTGGCTGGATATCCTTATAGTCCAAGGGACTCTCAAGAGTCTTCTTCAACACCACAGTTTAAAAGTATCAATTCTTTGGCACTCAGCTATCTTTATAATCCAACACTCACATCATTACATGACTACTGGAAAAACCATAGCTTTGACTAGAAGGACCTTTGTTGGCAAAGTAATGTCTCTGCTTCTTAATATACTGTCTAGGTCGGTCATAACTGTTTTTACCAAGGAGCAAGTGTCTTTTAATCTCATGGCTGCAGTCACCATCTGCAGTGATTTTGAAGCCCAAGAAAATAAAGTCGGTTACTGTTTCCCCATCTATTTGCCATGAAGTGATGGGATTGGATGCCATGATCTTTGTTTTTCAAATGCTGAGTTTTAAGTCAACTTTTTCACTCTCCTCTTTCACTTTCATCAAGAGGCTCCTTAGTATCTGAGGTTATTGATATTTCTCCCAGCAATCTTGATTCCAGCTTGTGCTTCATCCATCCCAGCATTTAGCATAATGTCCTCTGCATATAACTTAAATAAGCAGAGTGACAATATACAGCCTTGATGTACTCCTTTCCTGATCTGGAACCAGTCTGTTGTTCCACATCCAGTTCTAACTGTTGCTTCTTGACCTGCATATAGATTTCTCAGGAGGCAGATCAGGTTAGCATAATGTCCTCTGCATATAACTTAAATAAGCAGAGTGACAATATACAGCCTTGATGTACTCCTTTCCTGATCTGGAACCAGTCTGTTGTTCCACATCCAGTTCTAACTGTTGCTTCTTGACCTGCATATAGATTTCTCAGGAGGCAGATCAGGTGATCTGGTATTCCCATCTCCTTAAGAATTTTCTAAAATTTGTTGTGATCCACACAAAGGCTTTGGCGTAATCAATAAAACAGTAGATATTTTTTCTGGAACCCTCTTGCTATTTTGATGATGCAAGGGATGTTGGCAATTTGATCTCTGGTTCCTCTGACTTTTCTAGATCCAGCTTAAAGACCTGGAATTTCATGATTCATGAACTGCTGAAGGCTGGCTTGGAGAATTTTGAGCATTACTTTACTAGCGTGTGAGATGAGTGCAATTGTGTGGTACTTTGAGCATTCTTTGGCATTGCCTTTCTTTGGGATTGGAATGAAAACTGACCTTTTCCAGTCCTGTGGCCATAGCTGAGTTTGTAAATTTGCTGACATATTGAGTAGAACACCTTCACAGCATCTTCTTTTAGGATTTGAAATAGCTCAACTGGAATTCCATTGCCTCCACTGGCTTTGTTTGTAGTGATGCTTCCTAAGGCCCACTTGACTTCACATCCCAGGATATCTGGCTCTAGGTGAGTGATCACATCATTGTGGTTATCTAGGTCATGAATTTTTTTTTCTTTTTTTATAGTTCTGTGTAGTCTTGCCACCTCTTCTTAATACCTTCTGCTCCTGTTAGGTCCATACCATTTGTGTCCTTTATTGTGCCTATCTTTGCATGAAATATTCCCTTGGTAACAAAATCACTAAACTTTGCAGGTCTAGTATTAATAAAATCCATTGTGTTGCTATGGAATCAAAAACTGAATTACTGTATTACTAGCTATTAATATTAAAATACAGTATTTTTCAGTTGGTCTTCTCATTAAAGTATAGAAAAGAGTTATAAAATTGAGTGATTATTTTAAATAAATTAATTTGCAGCGTATACTGAACAGAATCTCAATCACATAGTAATATGTGTGCATGCTAACTCACTTCAGTTGTCTCCGACTCTTTGTGACCCTATGGACTGTAGCCCTCCAGGCTCCTCTGTCCATGGGATTCCCCAAACAAGAACACTGCAGTAGGTTGCCATGCCTACTTTCTCACAAATTGGCTACCTCCAAGAAGAGAAAATCTGAGTGAGAAAAAGAGAGAGAAAGGCTATCCATCTCATTATCACACTGTATGATCATGACTTGTTTTGTTCTCCACTTGGTCTATGAGCTCCTGGAGAGCAAGCCACTGTCTTAAGCTCCTTTATTTCCTCAGAACCTGGAACAACACTTAGCATATTAAGGATGCTCCACTGGGCAGTGAACAAATGATGGAATGAATTATAAGCGTTTGTCAGTCTAGAAAAGTTACTAGCGTTCAGCTCCTCAAAATGAACTCAATTATCTATGTAATAATAAAGATATTTTATGTTTCCAGAAATATATTGCATTGAGCCACAGTGAGATATATCCACATACAAAACAGGCCAACAGGAGAATGTCCCTTCAAGACAGCCGTCTTCTAGTGTTTGGACAATATTCATAAAAAGAAGGGACTCTGCCTCTCCTCCACCCTGCCCACTGATCCAGCAAAGTATCAGCCAGAAACATTTCCTACTTGCAGCACAGAAGACACCATGGAAGAAGGAAACAGACAATTTGGTGAGTCCTTTGGGCATCTCATCCTCCCAGCCCTACCCCAAGTGGCAACTCTAAGGATTTCCTCCATCCACAAATAACAACACTGTTCCTGAGAAGAGCTCCAGGAAATATAATTTCTCCATCTTGTTACATCCCCAGTGACGCTTAGTGTTGTTTTAGTTCCTCTCAATAGCCCTTCCCTATTCCCACAACCCTCGCCCAATAAGTCAGCTCCAAAGATATCCCTGGAAGTTAAACATGTCTCTTTTTGAACTCACATTATTCATTCTCACATCCCAACCAGATGAGCTAATGCTTTTCTAGGAAAGCACAATATATATCACAAACCTATCAGATTCTAATTGAGTTTATTAGTTTCTTCATCATCTAAAAAAGTTTTATTGTAGTAACATAATATACATCACAAAAATTGCCATATAAATCATTCTTAAGTGTACAATTTGGTGGCATTAATTCTGTTCACAATGTTGGGCAATCATAACCCCTGTTTCCAAAACTTTTTCTTTTTTAAAAAATCACCCCAGAGACTCTGGGAACCATTAAGCAACAACTCCTTATTTCCTCCTTCCTCTAGTTTACAGTAACCTCTCATCTACTTTGTCTCTGCGAATTTGCCTACTCTAGATGTTTCATATAAATGGAATCATGGTATTTGTCCTTTGTTCACTTAGCATAATCATGTCAAGCTTCACCTATGTTGCATTGTGTATCAAAACTTCTTTTTTTTTTTGGTTGAATAATATTCCATTGTAGGTATATACTGTATTTTGTTTATCCATTCATCTGTTGATGAACACTTGAGTTGTTTCCACCTTTCAGCTCTCGAGAATAATACTGCAGTGAAACAACAGTGTATACCTATTTGTTTAGGTCTCCTGTTTTTAATTCTTCTGTATATATTCCTAGCAGTGGAACTGCTGAGTCATGGAGTAATTTTATTTTTAGCTTTCCAAAGAACCACCAAATTGTTTTCTGCAGTGGCTGCACCATTTTACGTTCCCATCAGCAATGCGGGAGGGTGTCAACTTCCCCGTATCCTTGTCAATACTTATAATTTTCTGTTTTTTTTAAAAGTCAGCCATTCTAGCATATGTGAAATGATGTCATGATTTTGACTTGCATTTCCCTAATGACAAATGATGCTAAGCATCTTTTCATGCACAACTGACCATTTGAAGATCTTTTCTGGAGAAAGATCTACTCAAGTCTTTTGCTCATTTTTTACTTGGATTGTCTTTTTGTAAAGCTGTAAGAGTTTCTTATGTA
Source organism: Oreotragus oreotragus (assembly GCA_006410675.1). NCBI lineage: Eukaryota > Metazoa > Chordata > Mammalia > Artiodactyla > Bovidae > Oreotragus > Oreotragus oreotragus. Next base: position 233,477 of record SJYX01018944.1, read on the forward strand.
TTCTGGATATGAAAGGCTTATCAGATATATTATTTCCAAATGTTTTTCCCACCATTATTTTTTTTTATTTTCTTGATAATATCCTCTGTTGCACTGAAGTTTTCATTTTGAAAAGTCCAACTTATCTATTTTGCTGTTGTTCATTCTCTTGGTGTTCCATCTAAGAATCTACTACCAAATCCAAGGTCATAAAGGTTTACCTCTATCTTCTCCTAACAGTTTTATTGTTTTGGCTCTTATATTTAAGTTTTTGATCCATTTTGAGTTAACTTATATATGTGATGTGAGGTTGGGGGCCAACTGCATTCTTTGGGCATATGGAATCCAGTTATCACAAAAACATTTGTTTAAAAGACTCTTTTTTCCACATTGAGTGTACTTGGCACAATTTTCAAAAATCAATTGGTCATTTCTGGGCAATTTCCTAACTCAATTCTGTGCTGTTGGTCTATACGTTTATTCCATATGCACGTATACGTATCTCACTGTTTTGATTACTGTAGTAGCTCTCTAGTAAGTTTTGGAAATCAGTAAGTGTGAGTCCTCCAATTTTATTCTTCTTTTTCAAAACTGTTTGGCTATTTGGGGCCCTTTGCAATTCCACATGACTATGAGTCAGCTTTTTCATTTCTACATCCTTTATCATTTTAACAAACGTATTTTTAAAATTTTAGATTTAATAACATAAACAACAGTCAATCTTAAAATTGAACTAATTTTTTTTTAATTTTACCAATTTGGTATTATTTTTTAAAACTCTGGCTAAGATGGTTGATGCTCTGTAAAGGACGAGTGGTATCAATTATAGAAGTATGTTCCAACAACATCTTGGAAAGCTATCACTATCACTCCACCATCCAACTGCTTCAAGTCTCTTAAGACCCCCAGGGTTCCCAATGGAACACCACCCTGAGTTTGCAGTTGGCTGTGGTTCAGCTGAAACTTGGTTCTAGTCATTGATCTGTCAGTTCCCAGATTACAGTGATTATACATGCCCTGGGGATGAAAGAAGACACCACACATACATTTCTATTGTCTTTAAACTCAAAGCACATGTGAGTCATAACTCCATGCTTAACCTACCACAGTAGGCCTGGTTTCAAAATCAGTTTTTAAGCCTAGGAGAGATGAGAACATAGAAATATAAGAGAAAAAAAGAAAAAAAAAAAAAAAACAGTTTAGGTCCACATTCCCTTATCTAAAACTTTTGATGCCAAAGTTCAGAATTTTTCAGAATTCAGAAAGAAAATAACTCCTCTCTGTATATACTGTATATTACTATGCAACCTCAGCAGGGCCTGGGACAGCATCTCTTACTCAACCATGATCATGCTTTGCAGCCAAAAATGTGAACACTCTAATGGGATGAGTAAAAAACATAAGGAGTCTCATGTTGGCTGTGGTCAGGTTTTTTCCATCAGATCTGACAGGTTTTGTAACATGAATTACCAGAAAAAAATTTTTCTAGCACTTTTTGGATTTTTGAATTGTAACGATTTATGCAAATTTAACTACTAAGAGTATATTTAGAACATAATAACAGAAAAGCTTTATTACAGCAGCTTGTCAGATACACACAGAGCAAAAAACTTGCAACTACCTTAGAATGAAAGACTAAGAAGGAAAGATTTCTGGACTTTCATCACTTCTCAACATCTCACAAACTGGCTGTGGGAGTGGTTTAGTCACTTGAAGTTGTGTTCAACTCTCTGCGACCTCATGGACTGTAGCCTGCCAGGCTCCTCTGTCCATAGGATTTCCCAGGCAAGAATACAGGAATGGGTTGCCATTTCCTTCTTCAATCTCACAAGCTGAGTGATTAGCAAATCAAAATTCCCCCCCAGTAATCAGCTACAAATAAACTCTAACCCAGAAATTGAACCCTAAACTTGCATAAAAGGAAAATCAGAATTGATATATCATTTCTAATTATGAAGTTGACAGAAAATGGTTATTAATACCTAACATTAGCAAAGATGAAAGGACAGATATTGCCACTGTTGGATTGTTTACGTTGCCCGGTAGCAGTTTGACAGATGCAGCAATGGTGTCCATATGAGTCATATCCTCTGAATTTATAATTCTATTTCTATGAAACAATACTTGCTTTCTTAAATCAAATAGGAGACAGCTCTATGATGATACATAATGCAATTATTTAATTTTGGATGAAAATACTCATGACATGGAAAATTTTAACAATGTATTTAATGTGCTGCTGCTGCTAAGTCACTTCAGTCGTGTCCGACTCTGTGTGACCCCATAGACGGCAGCCCACCAGG
>SJYX01018944.1:245452-259007 GCA_006410675.1 Oreotragus oreotragus
TAAGTTTTCCTCGCCTACGCCGTCCACGCTTTGAATTTCCCTGGATCCACCGGGGCTGGACCCTGGCACTACCCAGAAACCAGTTACATGTCACCATTCCCATTGGGCCTAGACAACAGAGACTAACACTTGGAAAGTACTTACTATGCTCCAGCGCCTGTTTTGGGCTAAGTCCCTTTTATATACGAACCCATCTCCTCCTCACAACTGCCCTAAAAAGGTAAAGATAAGTACTATACAATAGTTTGTTTTATACTGATGAGGAGGCATGGAGAAGCCAAGGATTTTTCTCAAGATTACACAGCTCATAAGCAGGAGAATCCTAATGTGAACCCAGAAGCCCACAGGCTGTGCTTGTACCTATTATACTAGCCTTGGATAGCTTGCTTTCCTGCATTATTCAAGTCTCTGTAAAATATCCCTGCCTCCCAGACACTGTCTCTCAACTCCTAAGTTACACAGCCCCAGAGCAGAGCCCTTCCTCACCTTTCCTTTAGTACTTAATAATCACTTATTACAGATTGTAAGTGAGGGCTTCCCTCATAGCTCAGTTGGTAAAGAATCTGCCTGCAATTCAGGAGACCCCAGTTCGACTCCTGGGTCAGGAAGATCCACTGGAAAAGGGATAAGTTACTCACTCCAGTATTCTTGGGCTTCCCTTGTGGCTCAGCTGGTAAAGAATTTGCCTGCAATGTGGGAGACCTGGGTTCAATCCCTGAGTTGGGAAGATCCCATGGAGAAGGGAAAGGCTACCCACCTCAGTTTTCTGGCCTAGAGAATTCCTTTGGGGTCGCAAAGAGTCGGACACAACTGAGCGACTTTCACTTCACTTCTTCATTACAGATTATGTGAGTTCCATGAGGGCAGAGATTGTGCCGTTTGTAGCTGAATCCCAAGCACCTAGGATAGTGTCTGGGTCACAGCAGACACTCCACAATTCCCCAATGAATGACTGGCCAAACGGATACCTGACTTCTCCAAGACCAGCTGCCTGCTGGAGTCAGACAGACCCAAATATAATCCAGACCCATCACTTCCTAACTCTGTGACTTTAGGCAGCTTAACCAACCTTTCTATGCTTCAGAGTCTACACTGACAAATGGGGCTAATAGTATTGATACTTCCTCTTAAGGCTGTTTGGCAAAAGAAATGAAACATGTAAAATGTTTAGCATGGTGCCTGCACAGAGTAAACATTACATAAATATTAGCTACATGTATAATATAATCAGAGAGGGGGAAAATGTTACCTTTGAACCTTCCTGAAGCTCTTTTCAATTTCTAAAAAGGAGTACAGTCTTTGGAATATGTCACGGAATAAGAACGCTGACACCAGTTTATTCAATCTTTCGTTGTATCAAAAAATTAGGAAGGTGTTTGTAAATTCAGTCTAATACTGAAAATGAAGAAATGCAAATCCAATTTTCATGCATTCCCTACTATATTAATATTTAGATATTTCTGTCCATTATTTAAAGTTTGAATATATACACACATTGTTCAAGCCACCAGTTGAATAGCAGGCTGAAGTGAAGTCGCTCAGTCGTGTCCGACTCTTTGCGACCCCATGGACTGTAGCCTACTAGGCTCTTCTGTCCATGGGATTTTCCAGGCAATAGTCCTGGAGTGGATTGCCATTTCCTTCTCCAGGGGATCTTCCCAACCCAGGGATCGAACCCGGGTCTCCTGCATTTTAGACAGACGCTTTACCATCTGAGCCATAGCAGGCTGAGACAATAAAAATTTCTTCCAAATGAATCGGTTTTTAATAGTTCAGGACATTATCTTAGGCTATATAGAACTGAAGGCCCACACCATGAAGGTGACTAAATTCCCATCTAAAAAGCCTCTAGTGCTGCCACCGCTCCAGGAAAACAGGATAAGAAAATAAAGGACAGCCGCAGCAACACAAGCCTCGTCCTCTTCCTCGTTCACCCTTTAATAGCCAGTAGCCTCAGGGGACTGCTCAAAGGACACCTAGACCTGGGCCCTTCTGTTGAAGGAGTGGCAAGGGCCATGACCGTCCTAACTGAGGACCTGGAAACTGTCCTATTAATAGGTGGCTGTTTGAAGGAAGCTCCGATTTTGGATGCGAAGGGAGGAATCACAGCGAGAAGTATCTGCTCGAGTCCCAGGGTGCTGAGCTCTTAGTGCAGGACTGCAGCCCTAGCGACAAGGACTGCTCCAGATGGGCCTAGGGATGTGGATGATTCCCAGTCCTCACTCTCACAGTCTTCTGAGCACAGCGCTTCTTAGCTAGGAGTGTAATGCTTTAGAAGGTTTGAACCTGTGCTCTTTGCTCCATAGAAGAATAACCAACTCTTCATGTCTCTTCACTCATTAAGCTCTGATTGTGTAACTTGAAATACTAGTTCAGTTGCCAGCTGGTACAGACCTCCTACTTCTCTCCCTGGCAGCTGGGGGTGGGGCATGGTGACAGGGGAGGCAGGCAGATCCAGACAGGAACATTCCACCCCAATTTAGGAGCTCTTTTAATGAGCTGGAAAGCTGTATCTTTTAGAATCCCATTAGGGACTGCAGCTTTGTGATTATCCTCCAGCTGGCCAGAGGCAGCTAAGATGGTCCAGGCGTTTCTACTCTAGAAAATATCACCAAGTAGTTCTTTAATGAGACGTCCAAAATAAAAAGATCTCCTGAACCTAGGGAAATCACCTTAGAGAAGAAAATATTAAAATGTTCTCAATATATGTATTTAATGTGCTAATAACAGAAATCATAATATAAATGACTGCCTCTCCCCAAGCAGTGAATAATAATCCTAAGACTTGTTCCAGGATCAAATGTCTTATGTTACTGGTGCTCTGTGAGCTTACCTTACGCCTTTTTTTTTTTCTGGTCCTTCCTGTCCCTGTAGCAAGTTTATATAAGCATATTTATTTCACACAAAATAATACCTATCATTCATTTAGCATGCAATGTGAACTAAGCACTACGGCTTAGGAAAAACAGCCATTAAGACTGGCATGTGGGCTTTAGGTAAATAAACACACAAGTGACATCCAGAGAGAACAGATGCCTGCACAGGGTTGGGGAACAGAAGAGATTCCTGAGCCAGCTTGGCTGGGCTGGAAGAGGCTGCCTCTAACATGAGCCCTGAGGAAACAGGAGATCATCTAAGAGTCTGCTATAACAACAAAGTCCACACTGAAACTAAACTCGAAAGGTGAAAAAGCTCGGTAAGTGGGCGCCTCGTGAGCTGACCACAAATCAGAAAAGTCAATGTTTTTAAGTGTTGTCTTCTCTTATTCTACACAACAATGACCCATTTCTCAACTGAACTGTGACATGCGATGGAAAGTGAATTTTATATGATGACTGGTGACAACCAGCTCAGTGGCTGGACGGAGAAGAAGCTCCAAAGCACTTCCCAAAGTCAAGCTTACACCAAAAAAGAAGTCATGGTCCCCGTTTGGTGCTCTGCTGCCCATCTGATCCACTACAGCTTTCTGGATCCCAGCAGTGAGGCCATCACATCTGAGAAATACCCTCAGTAAATCGATGAGATACACCGAAAACTGCAATGCCTGCGTCTGGCAGAGTTCAACAGAAAGGACCCAGTGCTTCTCTATGACAATGCCTGACTGCACGTCGATACTTCAGAAGTTGAGCAAATTGGACTCCGAAGTTTTGCCTTATCACCTGACCTCTCACCAACCATCTACTACTTCTTCAAGCATCTTGACAATTTTTTTTCAAGGAAAATGCTTCCACAACCAGCAGGAAGCAGAAAATACTTTCCAAGAGTTCATCGAATCCCGAAGTGCAGATTTTTATGTTACAGGAATAAACAAACTTATTTCTTGTTGGCAAAAATGTGTTGATTGTAATGATTCCTACTTTGATTAATAAAGGTGTGTTTGAGTCTAGTTATAATGATTTAAAATTCATGGTCCAAAACTGCAATTACTTTTTCATCAATCTAAATAACAGAATGATGGTAGTAGTGGGAATAAACAGAATTAGATGAGGTCCAGTGATATTAAGGCCTTAAAATCAACAGGCTGCTTGGAGAGAAAGATAAGAGATACCTAGACAAGGAGTCCTGACTGAACTGGGCACCTGGGGTCACTAAGCTAGAAGGCCCTTTAAGCTCTTCAGCTCCTCTTTCAACAATTTCAGTAGGAAATCTTAGCCTTCTATTTGGGAGAGAAAGTGGAAAACTAGATGTTTTCAAATGAAAACATCATTGAGTTCTGTTGCCCCGTCAACCAAACTACATTCATTTGTTCATTCAAACTGCAAGTCTCTGTTGCCTGTCTGCCACACGCCAGCACGGGGCAAAGCCCTGTGGACGAGAGTGGCTGCAGGCCCTGCCCTCTGCCCCTCTTCACTGTGCCCACGCTCCTCAGCCTAGAGTCTCTCTCACGGCTTGGTTTCCATTCCCACTCAGCCACTCATGAGTGAACATCCAGCCATTCAGCACTTTTGCCTGTGATTTCAATCTGCTTGTATTTGCCCCTTATGGACATTTTTCATGCTCAAAATTCTTCCATCTTAAAAAAAAAAAAAAAAAAAACCTTTTTCCTTGGCAATGTAGCAGGATCAAAATGTCAAATGTGCATGCCTTCTGTCTCCACTTTAGGAATTTGTTAAATGGAAATTTGTGTACACATATGAAAAAATACACAAGTAATATGTACAAGTATGTTCTGAGGAGCATCTGTCTCTTATACACATCTAGATGTGTATAAGAGACAGGTGCCTGCACAGAGTAAACATTACATAAATATTAGCTACATGTATAATATAATCAGAGAGGGGGAAAATGTTACCTTTGAACCTTCCTGAAGCTCTTTTCAATTTCTAAAAAGGAGTACAGTCTTTGGAATATGTCACGGAATAAGAACGCTGACACCAGTTTATTCAATCTTTCGTTGTATCAAAAAATTAGGAAGGTGTTTGTAAATTCAGTCTAATACTGAAAATGAAGAAATGCAAATCCAATTTTCATGCATTCCCTACTATATTAATATTTAGATATTTCTGTCCATTATTTAAAGTTTGAATATATACACACATTGTTCAAGCCACCAGTTGACTAGCAGGCTGAAGTGAAGTCGCTCAGTCGTGTCCGACTCTTTGCGACCCCATGGACTGTAGCCTACTAGGCTCTTCTGTCCATGGGATTTTCCAGGCAATAGTCCTGGAGTGGATTGCCATTTCCTTCTCCAGGGGATCTTCCCAACCCAGGGATCGAACCCGGGTCTCCTGCATTTTAGACAGACGCTTTACCATCTGAGCCATAGCAGGCTGAGACAATAAAAATTTCTTCCAAATGAATCGGTTTTTAATAGTTCAGGACATTATCTTAGGCTATATAGAACTGAAGGCCCACACCATGAAGGTGACTAAATTCCCATCTAAAAAGCCTCTAGTGCTGCCACCGCTCCAGGAAAACAGGATAAGAAAATAAAGGACAGCCGCAGCAACACAAGCCTCGTCCTCTTCCTCGTTCACCCTTTAATAGCCAGTAGCCTCAGGGGACTGCTCAAAGGACACCTAGACCTGGGCCCTTCTGTTGAAGGAGTGGCAAGGGCCATGACCGTCCTAACTGAGGACCTGGAAACTGTCCTATTAATAGGTGGCTGTTTGAAGGAAGCTCCGATTTTGGATGCGAAGGGAGGAATCACAGCGAGAAGTATCTGCTCGAGTCCCAGGGTGCTGAGCTCTTAGTGCAGGACTGCAGCCCTAGCGACAAGGACTGCTCCAGATGGGCCTAGGGATGTGGATGATTCCCAGTCCTCACTCTCACAGTCTTCTGAGCACAGCGCTTCTTAGCTAGGAGTGTAATGCTTTAGAAGGTTTGAACCTGTGCTCTTTGCTCCATAGAAGAATAACCAACTCTTCATGTCTCTTCACTCATTAAGCTCTGATTGTGTAACTTGAAATACTAGTTCAGTTGCCAGCTGGTACAGACCTCCTACTTCTCTCCCTGGCAGCTGGGGGTGGGGCATGGTGACAGGGGAGGCAGGCAGATCCAGACAGGAACATTCCACCCCAATTTAGGAGCTCTTTTAATGAGCTGGAAAGCTGTATCTTTTAGAATCCCATTAGGGACTGCAGCTTTGTGATTATCCTCCAGCTGGCCAGAGGCAGCTAAGATGGTCCAGGCGTTTCTACTCTAGAAAATATCACCAAGTAGTTCTTTAATGAGACGTCCAAAATAAAAAGATCTCCTGAACCTAGGGAAATCACCTTAGAGAAGAAAATATTAAAATGTTCTCAATATATGTATTTAATGTGCTAATAACAGAAATCATAATATAAATGACTGCCTCTCCCCAAGCAGTGAATAATAATCCTAAGACTTGTTCCAGGATCAAATGTCTTATGTTACTGGTGCTCTGTGAGCTTACCTTACGCCTTTTTTTTTTTCTGGTCCTTCCTGTCCCTGTAGCAAGTTTATATAAGCATATTTATTTCACACAAAATAATACCTATCATTCATTTAGCATGCAATGTGAACTAAGCACTACGGCTTAGGAAAAACAGCCATTAAGACTGGCATGTGGGCTTTAGGTAAATAAACACACAAGTGACATCCAGAGAGAACAGATGCCTGCACAGGGTTGGGGAACAGAAGAGATTCCTGAGCCAGCTTGGCTGGGCTGGAAGAGGCTGCCTCTAACATGAGCCCTGAGGAAACAGGAGATCATCTAAGAGTCTGCTATAACAACAAAGTCCACACTGAAACTAAACTCGAAAGGTGAAAAAGCTCGGTAAGTGGGCGCCTCGTGAGCTGACCACAAATCAGAAAAGTCAATGTTTTTAAGTGTTGTCTTCTCTTATTCTACACAACAATGACCCATTTCTCAACTGAACTGTGACATGCGATGGAAAGTGAATTTTATATGATGACTGGTGACAACCAGCTCAGTGGCTGGACGGAGAAGAAGCTCCAAAGCACTTCCCAAAGTCAAGCTTACACCAAAAAAGAAGTCATGGTCCCCGTTTGGTGCCCTGCTGCCCATCTGATCCACTACAGCTTTCTGGATCCCAGCAGTGAGGCCATCACATCTGAGAAATACCCTCAGTAAATCGATGAGATACACCGAAAACTGCAATGCCTGCGTCTGGCAGAGTTCAACAGAAAGGACCCAGTGCTTCTCTATGACAATGCCTGACTGCACGTCGATACTTCAGAAGTTGAGCAAATTGGACTCCGAAGTTTTGCCTTATCACCTGACCTCTCGCCAACCATCTACTACTTCTTCAAGCATCTTGACAATTTTTTTTCAAGGAAAATGCTTCCACAACCAGCAAGAAGCAGAAAATACTTTCCAAGAGTTCATCGAATCCCGAAGTGCAGATTTTTATGTTACAGGAATAAACAAACTTATTTCTTGTTGGCAAAAATGTGTTGATTGTAATGGTTCCTACTTTGATTAATAAAGGTGTGTTTGAGTCTAGTTATAATGATTTAAAATTCATGGTCCAAAACTGCAATTACTTTTTCATCAATCTAAATAACAGAATGATGGTAGTAGTGGGAATAAACAGAATTAGATGAGGTCCAGTGATATTAAGGCCTTAAAATCAACAGGCTGCTTGGAGAGAAAGATAAGAGATACCTAGACAAGGAGTCCTGACTGAACTGGGCACCTGGGGTCACTAAGCTAGAAGGCCCTTTAGGCTCTTCAGCTCCTCTTTCACCAATTTCAGTAGGAAATCTTAGCCTTCTATTTGGGAGAGAAAGTGGAAAACTAGATGCTTTCAAATGAAAACAGCATTGAGTTCTGTTGCCCCGTCAACCAAACTACATTCATTTGTTCATTCAAACTGCAAGTCTCTGTTGCCTGTCTGCCACATGCCAGCACGGGGCAAAGCCCTGGGGACGAGAGTGGCTACAGGCCCTGCCCTCTGCCCCTCTTCACTGTGCCCACGCTCCTCAGCCTAGAGCCTCTCTCACGGCTTGGTTTCCATTCCCACTCAGCCGCTCATGAGTGAACATCCAGCCATTCAGCACTTTTGCCTGTGATTTCAATCTGCTTGTATTTGCCCCTTATGGACATTTTTCATGCTCAAAATTCTTCCATCTTAAAAAAAAAAAAAAAAAAACCTTTTTCCTTGGCAATGTAGCAGGATCAAAATGTCAAATGTGCATGCCTTCTGTCTCCACTTTAGGAATCTGTTAAATGGAAATTTGTGTACACATATGAAAAAATACACAAGTAATATGTACAAGTATGTTCTGAGGAGCATTATGTGAGGGAGCAAAAATGTCTAAATAAAACTCAAATATCCAGAAAATACTACAGCACAACAGAATACTATATAGCAGCTGCATGTAGCCAGATGTCTAAAATATACAGATTGTACACCTGAAATTATCACAACATTGCTAATCAGCTATACTCCAATATGGCAAAACCAATACAGTACTGTAAAGTAAAATAAAGTAAATTTAAAAAAAATAAAAAGTTTAAAAAATAAATAAATAAAAAGAGAAAAAGAATATATGGATAAGAATCTAAGAATACAAGCTTCAGCAGACTATACGGCAATAAACCCAATTTTTAAAAAGCTATGTATGTGGTAGCACATGTACCGAAAATTCTGAAGGATGTGCCTCAAATTATTAACAGTGGTTATAAATGTGATTATGTGAGAGAAATGAGAGAATGTGATTATGGAGGTGAGTCTCAGTCCTATTTTTTTAATTTAAAATTTTTATAGTGCGTATATACTGTTTTAGTAAGCAGAATAAAACTATAAAGACACTACCATAAAAAGGAAACACAAGTTTATCAGCCTTTCCCACTGCATCTACTGCATTATAACACAGTCCAAAATCCTCGCTTACTCCCACCAGGGCACTGGGTGAGCTGGTGGGCCTCCAATGGGGATGAGCCTCTACTACCTGGCACCTGGCTCTAGCTAAAGTCAAGCATGACGTGCACACAGATAAATGTAATGTGCTTTCTTCCCCCTTACCTTAGTGACATCTCAACAGTCATTAACATAACTGACCATGTGACCGTGAGCTCTTGTGAAGGTTCTCTTCCCTTGCTTTCCTTCACTTGGAGATTCTTACATCTCATTGGTCTCTTCTGTTGGTGCCTCCTCCCTAACTGAACGTTCACTTCTAAAAATATCCAGGGCTCTATCTGAGACCCACTCCTCTGTAATGTGCCAATAGCATCTGTTAACACCTCTAGGCCAAAGCGTCCAAGTGCATCACTCTATTTCTGATGTCTTTTTTGAACACCAGGTTTATACATCCAACTGCCTATGTGATGCCTTGACTGAGAAACCTCCCAGGCGTCTCAGATGCAGTGTCCATACAGAACTTCTTTACACACACGTGCAAACACACACAGAGCTACTTTTTCTCCATTACTTCTTGTTTCAGTAAATGGCAACACCACCCAGCTCCTCCAGTCAGCCGCCTGTGTGTCCCCCCGGACTCCCTTCTCCCCCTCATCCCCACAGCCAACATTCACCAGCGTGTGGAGCTCTGGGTTTCTGCATGTTGTCTTCCTCCCTCTTCTCACCCTGCTAAGCCTCCAGGAGCCCTTATCTGGACTATAGCACTAATCTCCTGACCTGCCAGCAACTTTTGCCCCTCCCAATCCTTTCTCCCTAGAGCAGCCAGAAGAGAAGAAGAGAGAGAAGTCGCTCAGTCGTGTCTGACTCTTTGCGACCCCATGGACTGTAACCTACTAGGCTTCTCTGTCCATGGGATTCTCCAGGCAAGAATACTGGAGTGGATTGCCATTTCCTTTTCCAGGGGATCTTCCCGACCCAGGGATCGAACCCGTGTCTCCCGCATTGGAGGCAGACGCTTTAACCTCTGAGCCACCAGGGAAGACCTTTGAAAATACAATTCTGACCAAGTACTCTTCTACTTTAAACCCTTTAGTGGCTTCCCATTAAGAAGAGATTTTCAAATTTATGACAACAGGCATGTGTTGTTTCTGTAATGGGGGAAAATAAGAACAATAATTTTTAAAAGAAGTGTGGTTAAAAAGAGACTGTAAGTACAATGAGAGCAGGGGTCATGTCTATTTAATCTGATGCAGACCCTCAGTGCCTAGTCAAGTCTCTGCATACAACTGACCCTAATAAATACTGCCTGACTGAACACGGAATAAATGAATAAGGTACAGCAGAACTTAGAATGGCCGTAGAGTTGAGGAAGGTATATTTTTGTTTGTTGTGCTTTTGTTTTGTAAGATGAAATATATATATTCACACAGTATATACTATGTGTTCATATACACACACATGTTGATAGGCAAGAGTGAAAGAAAAACACATAGGAGGGAGCACTGATGAAGAGAGAGGGGTTAACCTCAATCAGAGAAGCAAAGATGAGTGTAAACAAAAATTTACATGTACATTACACACACACACACACACACACACACACACACACACATACATTTACATTTGGAAAAGAAAGAAAAGCAGTAGAGAGCTTCTCTTCAAGGTTTCCACTTCCTCTCTGGTTTATGGAGATGCTCTGCTCAGCACGAGGGGAAAGGGTGTGAATAAGGACATGAAGAAAGCAGTGAGAAGTAGAAATCATATCTGTGATTGATGAGAGCCATTAGGTGTAAATGGTTGTTTCTTTTCTGCTGGCTTTGCCCTGAACTCTTCCAATGCTCAAGATTGTTTTCCTTTTTGACCTCTTGCTCCTGAGAAACAGTTCCCCAGAGTCAGTACTAGAAACAAGTGTTTCATAATAACCTGGAGGACTTTGATGAAATAATTCCTACACCCCACTCCATGAAGATCCTCTCTTAGCAAGTAGGGCAGGGGTGGCTCTCATTGCTCTAAGGAATTTTGGTCTCTTGGCCCACAAGTCACTGGCCTCATGGACCACATTTTCTCCCCAGTCACTGCACTGACCACTGCTTAGCACACTGGGTTAGCGATCACACCAGTCAGTCAAAACCATACTGACGTGAAATGTCCACTCTGTCTTTCCATCTAACTGAGAAACAGCAACATGGAGCAGAGAGGAAATATAGATGGGCTATTATCTACTCACACATGGCTTGGATGGGAAGGGCACATTTCCTTGTGGGTTACAATCAAGACAGTCATCCCTGCCACAAGATAAAAGGGGAAAAATAGACTTCTTTCTTTATTATCTTTCTTGTCCTCCTGGCTCAAAACTAATACTTTATCTACTTATGAGAACTTGAATTCAAGTATGCTTTGGAGTTGACCTGCTATCGCCTGAAAATAGCACAGAGGGGAAAGAAAATCAGAATTTTTAACCTTTTAACAGTTTCTTGTTCATGAAATACGGGCTGCAATTTTACTTGAGACTTCAAAGATGTCAGAGTCACCGAAACTGACAAATACAAGGAGAAGCTTACATTCTGGATTTTTTCAGCGGGCTGCTGCAATTTTATTATTAAACCTAGTGCTCAGTTACACATAAGTATCTATTTAGAGATAAAACAAATCTATGGGTACAAAGAGACCTGACAATTATCTGCTTCAATTCCTTGGTCTTCTAGATGAGGAAATAATGATGACAGAGAATGCTCACAATTGAAAGCATGCATGCACGCTCAGTACTGTCTGTCTCCGCCAGCCCATGGACCTGCTAGGCTCCTCTGTCCATGGGATTTCCCAGGGAAGAATACTGGAGGGGGTTGCCATTTCCTCCTCCAGGGGATCTTCCCTACCCAAGGATCAAACTCACCTCTCCTGAGTCTCCTGCATTGCAGGAGGATTCTTTTATCACTTGAACCATTGCGGCAGACCCAAAATTAAATGGTTTGCAGCAAATCTGGGGATAGACCCCAGGTCTCCTAAATCCCAGCCCAGAGAACATTCCACCACACACCAGCCCCCAACTCTTAACTGTAAGGAAAGAAGTGAATGGTGAAACTGGAGATTCAGAGTATCTGTAGAAATCTGTTTCACAAGTATAATCAAAGGCCTCATTAACAATTATTTAAAGAAGTACTAAACATATGCATTTAGTTCTGTTCCCTCCTCAAATACAAGAACATAAAAGAGACAAAGACAGAGAATAGAACTAGAGAGGGTAACACAGCTGTGAAAGATGGAGAGCAAACAGACAAACGGCAACTGGCTGAAAAGGCCACAGAAAGCTCAGTCAGTCCCAAACGGGCCACTTAGAAGCAGCCCCACTTAAATGATAAATCCCTAAGACTCTGAGGGTGGTGGCACCAGGTTCCTCTGGAAACGGTGGTAGAGGTGGGGCAGGGTAACGGCTGGAAGTCTGCTTAAGAAGTTTAAGACCCTCAGTACTCTCGCTCAGTCCCTGAAGACAAGTGATTGTTCAACCTCCCAGGTGCCACCTAGGAGAAGACTAGAAATGTATCTTCTGAAAACAGCCAATAAAGGATCTTTGGACTAGAGGAGTCTAGGCATAGTTGGGAAGGGGATTCCATACTGAAGAGATTACACGAAAAATTACTGCTCAACGGAGAGGCTACCAGCCTTCAACTTGGCTTTCTGACCAGTCATATTTTCACTGGGAATCAGATTAGACTCATTTTTTTAAAAAGACATAACTATACTAACAGCAGAATTTCCAGAATAAAACAAACAGCATAGCTTGGTCCCCATAGAATGAAGCTCGAAACTGCCAAACCCCATTCACTTTCAAAGCTACTCTAAAACAGGAGGAAACAGAAAGACTTTCCAGATATTAAGGTAAGCACATAGCAGAGAAACACCAAAGTAACTTAGAGGAAAGAGAAAGTCACAAAAAGATGAAATCTAAAAATAAATTAAATAAAAGACTCAAGCATCTTCAGAGATCTGAGAAAAGTATATTCATGAAATAAGGACAAGATGTTATTACAGAGAAACAGAGAATGAAAAAGAGCTCACAGACATTGAAATGAAGGCAGATTAAAAATTCAATAGATGGCCTGAAAGAGAATTCAGGAATGTCCAAGAAAGTTGAATAGGATGCCAGAGATGAAAAACAGGAAAGATAGACAGTTTAGGGGCCAAATCAGGACAGCTAATATCCAAATAACAGTGCTCATAGTCAAAGAAAANTGAAAAAGAGCTCACAGACATTGAAATGAAGGCAGATTAAAAATTCAATAGATGGCCTGAAAGAGAATTCAGGAATGTCCAAGAAAGTTGAATAGGATGCCAGAGATGAAAAACAGGAAAGATAGACAGTTTAGGGGCCAAATCAGGACAGCTAATATCCAAATAACAGTGCTCATAGTCAAAGAAAAGAAGAAGTAATTGTGATTTCCAAAATCAAAGGACATTTTCTCCGAGAATTAAAGGACATTGTTTTTCCTTTACAGAAAGGACAGAAGTAGGATGTGGGAGAATCGGGTTTCCATAGTAAAAAGGCCAACTGAGTTCCCAGCATATAAAGTGCAGACAGACCTACACCAAGGTACGTGCCTGAGTGGGTGCTTCATTGTGTCCAACTCTTTGCAGCCCCATGGGCTGTAGCCTGCTAGGCTCGTCTGTCCATGGAATTTCCCATGCAAGAATACTGGAGTGGGTTGCTATTTCCTTCTCCAGGGGATCTTTCTGACCCAGGGATTGAACTGGCATCTCTTGCATTGGCA
>SJYX01018944.1:259274-296683 GCA_006410675.1 Oreotragus oreotragus
CATGCATGCACACGCCGTGGCAAGCCAAGACACAACAGACCAGTTGCTAGACACTGTCAACCGTGAGTCAGGCTGTCGCTGGCACCAACCACCGCCTGTTTCCTAAAGATGTCACTTGCTCCACAGATCAGCAGTAAGCACTGGTCCTGAGAAGGGCCTGTGCCCCAAACGTCTCCCATAGGGCAGCCCGAGAGCTCGCCTCACTGCTCGTGTGGCTCCCTTTCAAGTAGCAGCTTGTGGAGGGCAAGAAGCTTTCCAGGAGGCACATCCAGTGTTGGTGCAAAGACTCATGAAGTACTGCCAGTGAAGGGTCACACTGTGGCAGAGCAGACGCAAAGCTGTGTGACCTTGGGCACATGTGTAACTTCTCTGAGCCTCCGTTTCCTCACCATATTGTGACAATGAAACAGGAGGACAAATCTTTGCTCAAACTATCATACAACTGAACTCATCTCACATGTTAGCAAGCTAAAGCTCAAAATCCTTCAACAGTATATGAACTGAGAATTTTCAGAAGTACAAGCTGGATTTAGAAAAGGCAGAGGAACTAGAGATCAAATGCCAACATCCATCTACGATCAAATCCCAGATCATAGAAAAAGCAAGGGAATTCCAGAAAAACATCTACTTCTGCTTCAATGACTATGTTAAAGTCTTTGGCTGTATAGATCAAAACAAACTGGAAAATTCTTAAAGATGGGAATTCCAGACCACCTGACCTGCCTCCTGAGAAACCTGTATGCAGGTCAAGAAGCAACAGAACTGGACATGGAACAACGGACTGATTCCAAATTGGGAAAGGAGTACATCAAGGCTGTGTACTGTCAGCCTGCTTATTTAACTTCTATGCAGAGTACATAATACAAAATGCTGGGCTGGATGATTCACAAGGTGGACTCAGGACTGCCAGGAGAAATAACAACTGCAGATATGCAGATGATACCATGCTAATGGCAGAAAGTGAAGAGAAACGAAAGAGCTTCTGATGTAGGTAAAAAAAAGAAAGTGAAAAAGCTGGCCTGAACCTCAACAGTCAAAAAATTAAGATCATGGCATCCAGTCCCATCATTCGTGTTGCTTGCTAAGTCATTTTAGTTGTGTCTGACTCTTTGGGACCCCACGGACTGTAGCCCACCAGTCCATGGGATTGGACTGTGGATGGGATTCTGTCCTCTGTCCATGGGATTCTCCAAGCAAGAATACTGGAGTCGGTTGCCATGACCTCCTCCAGGGTATCTTCCCGACTCAGGGATCGAACTCACATCTCTTATGTCTCCTGAATTGGCAGACAGGTTCTTTACCACTGAGCCACCAGGGGAAGCCCTTTGGTCCCATCACTTCATGGCAAATAGACGGGAAAAAGTGGAAGCAGTGACAGACTTATTTTCTTGGGCTCCAAAATCACTGCAGACAGTGACTACAGTCACAAAATAAAACGCGCCTGTTCCTTGGAAGAAAAGCTATGATAAACCCAGAGAGCATATTAAAAAGCACAGATATCACTTGGCTGACAAAGGTTCATATAGTCAAAGTGACGGTTTTTCCAGTAGTCATGTACAGATGTGTGAGTTGGACCACAAAGAAGGCTGAGCACTGAAAAAGTGATGCTTTCATACTGTGGTGCCGAAGAAGACTCTTGAGAGTTCCTTGGACAGCAAGGAGATTAAACCAATCATTCCTAAAGGTAATCAAACCTGAAAATTCACTGGAAGGATTGATGCTAAAGCTGAAGCTCCAGCACTTTGGCCACCTGATGCCAAGAGCCATCTCACTGGAAAAGACCATGATGCTGGGAAAGACTGTGAGCAACAGGAGAAGGGATGGCAGAGGATGAGATGGTTAGATAGCATCACTGACTCAAACTTCAGGAGACAGTGAAGGACAGGGAAGCCTGGTGTGCTACAGTCAGTGCAGTTGCAAAGAGGTGGACATGACATACCAACTGAACATCAACAAAGGTACTGGAGCAAAGGAGGACAAAGAAGTAGAAACCCAGGATGATAGCCAAGTTCCTGACTTTTCCCAAATGGGGAGGATGGTGGTATCAAGATGGGATGTGCAAAGGCAGGTTCAGGGAGATAGGCTCTGGAAGTGAATCAAGAGTTCTCCTTGAGCATGAGGCATCCAAAAGTGTCCAGTGTCCAGGAAGCAGCCAGATGTGGGGCCTAGAGGTCAGAAGAGGTTGTATTGGACACATACGTACAATGGGGAGTCATCAGCTAATTGATGGTATGTAAAACCCTGGGAACCAATAAGAGTGCAGAGTGAGAAGCAGGCCTAAGCCACAACTTGAAGAATTCTCCACATTCAGAGGTCCCCAAAAGGAGATGCCAGCAAAGGATCAACAAATGGCTAGTAGGTAGAAGGGAATTTCAAGAACAGAATGGAAAATTGTGCAGAAAGCTACTCAGAGATCTAGTAAGACAGGATGGGAATGTACTTATTGGAGGCAGAGACACATAGAACTTGAATGACCCTGAGAAACCACACAAGAGTGATTAGAAAAGGTATTAGACCATCAAGGGTAAAGGTAACATGAGTAATAAAGAGCCATAGTGTATCTAGACATTTTAGAAATTCTAAAAGGGTACAGAGAAAATGGGGGGAGTCAGACAGGGATATTAGGGTCTAAGAAGCTATCTGGCTCTTTAACTTTTAATATAGGGGTACCAAAGAATTAGGGGGCTTCCCAGGGGGCTCAGCAGTAAAGAATCCACCTAACAATGCTGGAGATGCCAGATGCAAGTTTGGTCCCTGGGTCAGGAAGATTTTCTGCAGTAGGAAATGGCAACCCACTCCAATATTCTTGCCTGGAGAATCCCATGGACAGAGGAAACTGGAGGCTACAGTCCATAGGGTCACAAAGAGTCAGACATGACCGTCCTGACTGGGCACACACACCAGAGCATTAATTCCCTAGTCCTTCAGTTGTTCAGAAAATGTGTGTTAAGCACCAGAACATCATCCTTAGGGAGCTTCTACTATGCCAGAGGACAGAGGCAATAAACAAATACCCATTCGTATTTCGGGTGGGGAGAAATGCTCTGAAAACATGAAGGGGACACAGCATAACAGTGATATTTCAAATGAGTCAGAGGGCCAGCTAGGAGTGGGTGGCTTTGAGAGAGAACTAAATGAAGGGCAAGAAAAGGAATTCTAGACAGGAGGGGGTTGGAAGGTGAGAGGAGATGAGGACAGTGTTCTGGGGTAGGGCTGGGCCTGCAGCTTGTCAGGGAACAGAGAGAGTCTGGTGTGTCTAGGGCACTTAAAGAGACAGGCAGGACAGGAAGAAACAGAGTGGGAGCAGGGGCCTTAAGTACAACATGGCTGAGAATTCGAACTGTACACTATTTGGAGCGAATCCACTGAAGATCTTATAAAAGTCTAACACAGAAGGATCGCTGTGACTGTTGTCTGAACTTGGAACGAAAGGTACACAGCTGAGGCTCACTTAGGCAATGGTTGCAGAATTCCCACAAGATTTGGTGGTAGTCTGCACTTGGATTTAGGAGTGTGGGTGGGAGGTTAGGAGCACTTGCATTTGGAATGGATGCTAATGGCTCACATATGAGATGGGAGAGAAACTCAGGGATCAAAGACGACTTCAGTTTCATGGCTGGGCAACTGAGATGAGAAACAACAGGCGTGCAGGGTTAGAAAAGAAAGCAAGAACTGGGTTTTGGACGTGTCAAAATTGAGATGTCTGTTAGACAAACAAGTAAAGAGGTAAAACAGGCAAAGCAAGGGAGAGATAGGAACTGAAGATAAGTCTGTGAAGTCATCAACATGTCAATTTAAGGTATGTGAGGCCCCGGAAGTGAAGATCACAGAGGAGTAAGTTAAGAGTAAGTAAGTTAAGAGAACAAAGCCCTCAGGGCTGCAAAGTTTAAGGACCAGGAATAGGGAGAGACAGATCCTGCAGAGGAGATGGAAGAACCGAGGGAGCTGTGAGCAGAATCAAGATGGAGGAGCATCACGGAAGCCAAGGAAAGAAAGAATTTCAGGAAGGAGGGAGTGGTCAGCCAAGCCCAGGGCTGCAGAGATAAGCACGAGCTCCAGAAGAAAGTGCAGGGGCCTCTGTGACTCATGAAGGATGCTCTGAGATAACATTCCTGGAATAGGGACACTTTCTGAGCACTAAATGTATCAAAGTTGTAACCAGATACACAGCAATCATGCTGTTACTGTTCTTATCTTACTGACAAGGAAACTAAGGCACAGAGGTCAGGTCTCTTGCCCACCATCGCACAGCATATGGTAGAGCCAGGCTTCCCCAGCTCAGGAACTGCAGGGCAAAGCATAAACTATCCATCATTTTGCTTTGCTGCCTCCCTCAAATCAAAGGCATGATGTCTGAGCGAGATCACAAAATTCTGATACTGTATGTCTTGCGGCTAAAAATAGCCACTGCTGACCATTTCTTTCCTCCCTTTAAAATCACGACAATGAACATACTGGAACTCTCAAGGGTCACTACAATAACGACGTGTCATTTTAAAATCAGAACTTTGTAAGATATTGTGAGGATGTGCTTTTAACTGTGTCACATAAGTCTGTAAATGTTAACTTACTGGTATTTAACAACAACTCTAGGGGAAACTAAGGCCAGCCAGCACAGCAAATGCTCAGAGTTAATAACCAGGCTCTATTGGATATATCTTCATTCTCATGAAAGGACATGTTAAGGAAAAAATACAAGGACTCTGGAATCAAGACAGGATTCAGATTCTGGCTCTGCTCCCTAGTAGAGAGGTGAGTACAGACCTCTTCACATGCAAAAGTCAATGTGAATAATTCCTAATTTGCTGAGCAGTCATATTTGATGGTACAATATGGTGAAAACATGGTGTCTTACATATTTAGTAGACTCTCCCTTTCCCTCCTTCCCCTTGGATGTACTCCTGAGCCCTCAAAATTGGTGAGATAGAAGTTGTTACTTAGCAAAAACCTTTATCGGTTTAATTTTTCATTCAAGTAGCAGCAAAGAGCCTGGAAAAAGTGGTTCTTTAAAATTTCAAAGAAATTTAAAATGGTTCTTTAAAATTTCTTACCTTAAAAAGTTACACAAATGTTAACTTTTATTCCACAATATAATGAAATTATAATATAAAATGTTGTATATTTACCTCCAGCTAAATAACTTAGCTTTCTCCAGAAATTTTTAAGGACAGTAGTTTGAGGAAGATTTCCCAATGAACAGTGGCTTCCCTTATACTCTGCCACACTGCCACTTACGTGGAGTATGAAAACTCTGAACCTATGAAATCTTAGTAAGACTTCAGAAAGATTTCATACACATGGGTCATTACTGGCTACTGACTGCAACCTCTTTACATCCATCTTAACATCTACCCAACAATGTAGCCCAGTTGGTAGACTTGACTCCAAACACTTTTAACTCTGAATTCTCCAAATGAGAAAAACAGCAACTTTCTGCTACCCTATGTGGAGCCTCCAGGCCACCTGTAAGGTAAAGAGATACTGACTATATTCTAAGACAAATTTCTGTAATGGCTATAATAGTAAACATAAATAATGAAAATCTGGAACCAATTTTCAAATAACAAGGTAACAAGATAAACATGACCTTAAGCAAACTGAGATGACAGAGAGTGATAGTTTTTCATTGTTATTTTCAGGTACATATATATATATATATGTTCAGATTATTTTCACTATGGTTTAAGATATTAAATACAGTTCCATTGATTTTTAAGTCCATTTCTGTGCCAATACCGTTCTGTTTTGATTATTATAGCTTTGTAGCACTGTCTAACGTCTGGAAGGGTTATGCCTCCAGTTGTTTTCTTCAGTTCTGCTTTGGCAACTCTGGTTTTTTTGTGGCTCAATATAAGTTTTAGAATTATTTGTTCTAGTTCTGTGAAAAAATGTCCTGGGAATTTTGACAGAGGTCACATTAAATCTGTAGAGTGCTATAGGTATTAAGAGCATTTTAACAATGTTATATCCTCTTCCAATCCAAGAGCATGGTATTCCCCTCATTTCTTTGAATCACCTTCAGTGTCCTTTATCAGTCTTTTGTAGTCTGCAGCATAGAGGTCTTTCGACTTCTTTGTTTATACCTAGATGTGTGAATATGTATATGTTTGGTGTGATTATAAATGAGATCTTTACTTTTGCTTTCTGACATTTCATTGTAGGGCAAAAAAATGCTACAGGTTTCTATATATTAATTTTGGATCCTGTTACCTTGCTTAATTTATTAGTTCTAATAGTTTCCATGTGGCATATTTAGGCTTCTCTATAAGATACCATGTTATCTGCAAATAATGATAATTTTACCTCTCCTGTTTTCAATTTGGATACTTTTATTTCTTTTGCTTGTCTGATTGCTGTGGCTAGGACTTCCAATACTATGTTGAATAGAAATGGTGAGAGTGGGTGTCTTTGCCTTATTCATGAATTTGGTTAAAAAAAAAAAAAAAGCTTTCAGCTTTCACCTTAAGTATTATGTTCGTTGTGGGTTTGTAATAAATGTCTTTTATTATGTTGAGAAATGTTCCCTCTGTACCCACTTTGGTGAGAGATTTTTCTCATGAATGGATGTTGAATTTTATAAAAAAACTTTTGGCCTCTATTGAGATGATCATATGATTTTTGTCTTTCCTCTTGTTAATGTGGTATATCACATTGATTTATGTGTGCTGAACCACCCTTGCGACCTTGGAATGAATCCAACTTGATTATGGTGTATGATTGTTGTTTTTGTTGTTGGCTTTGGTTTGCTAATATTTTGTTGAGAACTTTCTCATCTATATTCAAAGGTATTTACCTATCATCATTTTCTTTTTTCATGGAATCTTTGGATGGTTTTGGTATAAGGGTGATGGTGGCTTCACAGATGAATTTGAGAGTATTCCCTTCTCCTTAATCTTCTGGAATAGTTTAAGAAGGACTTCTTTATATGTTTGGTAGAATTCCCCAGTGAAGCGTTCTGGTCTTGACTTTTGTTTGTAGGGAGCTTTATTATTACTATTATAGATTCTATTTCACTTTTAGTGATTTGTCTGTTCAAAATATCTTTTTTTCTTGATTCAGTTTTGACAGGGTATATATTTCTAGAAACTCATTCACTTCTTCTAGGTTGCCAAATTGTTCACAGCATTTTCTTCTGATTTTTTTGTATTTCGGTGGTATCAGCTGTCTTTCCTAGTAAGCCAGTTCTTCACATGAGGTGGCCAAAGCATTGGAGCTTCGGTTTCAGCATCAGTCCTTTCAATGAATACTCAAGATTGATTTCCTTTCAGATTGATTGGTTTCATCCCTGTGTAGTCCAATGGACTCTCAAGAGCCTTCTCCAACACCATAGCTCAAAAGCATCAATTCTTTGGCATTCAGACTTCTTTATGGTTCAACTCTCACATCCATACATGACTACTAGAAAAACCATAACTTTGACTATACAGACCTTGTCAGTAAAGTAATGTCTCTGCTTTTTAATATACTGTCTAGGTTGGTCATAGCTTTTCTTCCAAGGAGCAAGCATCTTTTAATTCATGGCTGCAGTCACCATCTGCAGTGATTTTGGAGCCCAAGAAAATAAAGTGTCGCTGTTTCCATTGCTTCCTCATCTATTTGCCATGAAGTGATGGGACTGGATGCCATGATCTTCATTTTTTGAAAGCTGAGTATCAGGCCAGCTTTTTCACTCTCCTCTTTCACTTTCATCAAGAGACTCTTTAGTTCCTCTCTGCTTTCTGCCATAAGGGTGGTGTCATCTGCATATCTGAGGTTATTGATATTTCTCCTAGAAATCTTGATTCCAGCTTGTGCTTCATCCAGCCTGTCATTTTGCATGATGTACTCTGCATATAAGTTAAATAAGCAGGGTGACGATATACAGTCTTGACATATTCCTTTCCCAATTTGGAACCAATCTGTTGTTCCATGTCCAGTTCTAACTCTTGAACTGCTTCTGCTACATCCTACAGATTTTTGTAAGGTTGTGTTTTCACGGTCACTGAACTTGAAGAATTTTCTGATGTTTTCTTTAACTTCACCACTGATCCACTGGTTTTACTGAAAAATGTTGTTTAGTCTCGATGCATTTTGTTTTTCCTGTTTTTCTTTCTGTGGTTGATTTCTAGTTCCATTCCGTTTTGCTCAGAAATGTTTGAAATCATTTCTATCCCCTTAAATTTGTTGAGGCTTGTTTTGTGTCCTAATTTGTGTTTAATCCCAGAGAATGTTTCAGGCGCACTTGAAAAGAATGTGTATTTGGTATTTTTTGGATGTAGTGTCCTGTATATTAAGTTAAATTGTGTCATTCGATATCTCCGTTGACTTATTAATTTTGTCTGGTTGACCTGTCCAGTGATGTCAGAGTGGTATTAAAGTCTCCAACTCTAACTGTATTTCTCATTTTCTCCCTCTATGTCTGTTAGTATTTGTTTTACATATTTAGGTGCTTCTATGTGCTCTGCTTAAGTCACTCAGTTGTGTCCGACTCTTTGTGACCCCATGGAATATAGCCCATGAGGCTCCTCTGTCCATGGGGATTCTCTTGGCAAGAATACTGGAGTGGATTGCCATCACTCCTCCAGGGGAATCTTCCCAACCCAGGGATCGAATCTATATCTCCTGTTCTACAGGCAGATTCTTTACCATCTGAGCCACCAGGGAAGCCCAAGACTACTGGAGTGGGTAATCTATCCCTTCTCCAGGGGAACATCCCAACCCAGGAATTGAACTGGGGTCTCCTGCAATGCAGGCAGATTCTGTACCACCTGAGCTACCAGGGAAGCCCAAGTGTTTCTAAACTGGGTGTACATACGCTAATGAGTCTAAAATTACCTTCTTGTATTAATCCTTATCATTATGTAGTGTCTTTTTTTGGTCTTTCTTTTTAAATTATTTATTTTAATTAGAGGCTAATTACTTAACAATATTGTGCTGGTTTTTGCCATACATTGACATGAATCAGACACAGGTATAAATGTGTCCCCCCATCCCATTTTCGTCTTTCTTTATGGACTTTGCTTTGAAGCCTACTTTGTCTGATATGAGTATTGTGAAAGTGAAGTTGCTCAGTCGTGTCCGACTCTTTGCGACCCGTGGACTATAGCCCACCAAGCTCCTCCATCCATGGGATTCTCCAGGCAAGAATACTGGAGTGGGTTGCCATTTCCTTCTCCAGGGGATCTTCCCAACCCAGGGATCGAACCCAGGTCTCCCACATTGCAGGCAGATGCTTTAACCTCTGTGCCACCAGGGAAGCCCGATATGAGTATTGCTAACCCTATTTTCCTGCAGATTCTATTTGCATGAAATATCTTTTTCCATCCCCCTACTTTCAATCTATGTGTGTCTTTCAGCCTAAAATGAGTCCCTCATAGGCAGTATATTGTAGGTTCTGTTTGTTTTTTTTAAATCCAATATGTAACTCTATGTCTTTTGTTCAGAGCATTTCGTCCAAAGAAATTTGAAGTAATTCTTGATACATATATATTAATTGCCGTTTTAAACCCTATTTCCTAGTTAACTTTGTAATTCTTCTTGTTCAATTCTTCTTTTTGTTTGTCCTTTTGTGATTTGATGGTTTCCTCCTGAATTATTCTTGAGTTCCTTTGTTATTTATTTCTGTGAATCTACTATATAATTTTGATCTGTGGTCACCCTGGTTTTTAAATGTGGTGATCTGTAACTATAATGACTGGCTTTAGACTCTTAGTCATAAAAGTTCAAACACACTCTAAAAGATTTTTTTTTACCCCACTCCCTCCACATTTTGTGATTTTGAGGTCCTATTTGACATCTTGTTTATCTTTTCTATTAATTGTAGTTATAACTACTTTCACACACACACAAAAAAAAAAAATTCTGATTTTTCTTTTTAATCTATGTACTGGCTTAGCTAAATGATCTTCAATCATTTTATATATTTGCCTTTCCCATTATGACTGTTCCCTTTCCTATAGATTCTTGCCTCTTTTCTATGCAGGAGATGCTGGAGAATTTGGTTTCATCCCTGGATCAGGAAGATCCCCTGGAGAAGAAAATGGCAACCAGCTTCAGTATTCTTGCCAGGAAAATACCATAGACAGAGGAGCCTGGCAGGCTATAGTCCGTGGGGTTGCAAAGAATCAGACATGACTGAGGGATGTAGGGTGTCCAATATTTTTGATGCTGGGGCTATTTCTGGTAGAAATGCCTGCCACATCTTTCCTCAGAGTGTGCTGGGCATTATCCCCTTGACAGGGGGTGTGACTGACATTCTGGTGTCCAGTTCCTGCACGGGCTGTTGGGCAGTGCCTCCTCTTTGCTCCGCAGCTGCACAGCCCTCTCAGTTGTGAGGTCTGCTCCACAGCTGTTGGAGCAGAAATCCTGAGGGTCAGGTTCAATAAAGCTCCACTGTCCTTAAATATATAATTTGCCCCTAAGGAGGTGAGCTCTGAAGCAAGTGAGACTAATGTGGTCACAGTGAACCTATGTGCTTCCCATGCAGGTATCCAAGATTTTGCCCAAAGTAGCCCAAGGTCACACTCCGTTCTCTGGTATATTCATCTCAGACCTAGTGCTAAGCTGGTGGAGCGGCCAGAGCACTGTGGCTGCAAAAACTAAGGTGACTGAACTGTGGCCTGGGACCTACGCTGCCGCTGTGTCAGGTCTCTTCCTAGTCCTGTCCACCCCAGATCCAGCTCCAAGCTTTGGTGTGAGGTGGGTGAAACACTCCTACTCAGGAGGAAACTGCTACACACTCCTGCCTGGGACTGTCCACTGAGGACATGTGATTCTGTGACGCCATCAGCCATGTCACATGTGCATGAACAAAGTCCACTGCTGTTCCAAACTGCCCCCACTCTTGGATGGCTAATATGCTCAGATGTCAGCCCTAACCCCACCCTGTACATGCTCACAAAATCATAAATCACCAGAGCCGAGCCCTGCTATGATGTAGCTTTCAATAACAATGGCACTCTCCTGGTGGACCCATATCCTGCCCTACAATGGACCACACTTCAAGGCCTCCAGGCTGTCACCATGAAGCTAGATCAAGTCTTCTCCCAGGGTCCCTTCGCTGGAGTTTTAGGACTTTAGCACATACTAGCTGCCCCACCTAGTATGCATTTCAGGCTTGGAAATGCACCGAGGTGGCAGTCCTCAGTGTCAGTGCTGGACTCACTCTGTCCCAACTGCTAGCAAGCCAGCATGTGCATGTTCCTCAAGAGCAGAGTCCAGGCCCCTCCAGCTCCCTATCTGTCCTGGCAGGCGTCCCAGCAGACACAGGAGTTTCACAAAGCAACCTGCCTGTGCAGACACTCTCTCCTTTATAGATCCCTGCCAGGGGAGCTGGTCTCATTATTTTCAGTCCTACTCAGTTCCACGGGGATCTTTCTTGAGCAGCTCTGTCCATTTAAGAGATCTTCCCCAAGTGTCTGGTGGGTTTTTTGTGAGAATTATTCTATTTCTGGATATAATTTTTTTCTAGGGTTATGTGAGGAGTGAGTTTTGTATCCTCCTATGCTGCCATCTTGATCTCCCCAGTAGTCTTTTAATCAGTTGAACAGACTTTAAAATACTAACCCAGAGAAGCCAAAGGATCTAATTCAGCTATGCTAGTGGATGTGGTTAAACAGTTACATACACAACATGATAAAGGAAATTTTAAAAAAAATTTATAAAAGAGTATTATTTTCAATTTGTCTTAAGGTAACGCTAGGTGCTCCCTTTCACTGATGCTACACACACTTGTGTGTAGGGCTTCCCTTGTAGCTCAGTCAGTAAAGAATCTGCCTGCAGTGCAGGAGACCCGGGTTCGATTCCTGGGTTGGGAAGATCCCCTGGAGAAGGAAATGGCAACCCACTCCAGTATTCTTGCCTGGAGAATCCCATGGACAGAGAAGCCTGGTAGGTTCCTAGTCCATGGGGGTTGCAAGAGTCGGACATGACTTAGCAACTACACCACCACCACCACACACACTTGTAAGTATGTTATTTGGAAGACCCTAGGTGTTATACACACGCTTTACCCTGAGCAACAGGTAAAGTCATAGAAATCTTGCTTTCATTACTTTGTCATCAAAATCTCCTTGATAAAGTTTCCCCCTCCCAACTCTCTCTCTTGCAAGGCAAAGGTGGGCAGTCTTTGTGTTTGAGATCCTGACCCACAGCAGAGTAGGCGGTTGGAGAGGAAACAATAACATTTGCTCTAACAACTCATGAGGGCTAACTGGCAAATAAAGAGTTAGGGAATTTCAGTTCACCAAATATAGCCCTCAGACTGTCAGCTTTAGAAGGACAAGGCCGCTGTCTTTCTTGTCCTTTCGTCAACTTGCTGGCGTGTGAGGACTACTGAGCGTGCACTTCTTCATCCTATGCCAGCAAATTACCAAAAGGACAGGAAAGACATGGATCTTGTCCTTCTAGAGCGGACAGTCTGAGGGGAATGGTAAGGAGAGTGCTGTTAAATGTAAAGAATGGACATCTTACCCAGGCTGGATGGGAGCGTGGGAGGAGCCATTAAAGGCCTCTTGGAGGCAGGAACATTACCTAGAGGATGAGGAGGCATCAATAAATACAACAAACACATATACCTGGGCCAGGCTAGGCAGCAGACAAACCAGTCAAAGGCGTCAGACCTGAATTCCAGACCTGCTTGCACAACAACCAGGATCCGACCTTGAGCAAGCCATCTGACCTTTCCACTTCGTTTTCCTCATCTATGATATGGAATGGTTAGATTGTGTCAGTTGACGTTAACCCTTGCGGTGCATCAGAAATCGTCTGGGAGCTTTCTAAAAATCCTGGACCCTGGGTCCCCCACAACATGCGGTTTTAATCGGCGGGGCAGCAGTTTGTTTGTTCGTTTTTGGCA
Source organism: Oreotragus oreotragus (assembly GCA_006410675.1). Classification (NCBI taxonomy): domain Eukaryota; kingdom Metazoa; phylum Chordata; class Mammalia; order Artiodactyla; family Bovidae; genus Oreotragus; species Oreotragus oreotragus. The sequence goes on from SJYX01018944.1 coordinate 272,110, forward strand.
GCAGCTTTCCAGGTGATGCTTGCCTGCATTCTGCGCTGAGAACCACTGGGTGAGATGAGCCCTCAAGCCTGCGGTTCTCAACCCTTAGTGCGCCATCACATCTTCCCAGTGTAGCCTGCATCCCCAGAAATTGAGCAAGACTCTCTGGGGTGGGGCCCTGGCATCAGGATTTTTGAAGATTCCCAGGGAGATTCCCTGGTGCAGCTCAGGTTGAGAACCACTGTTCTAGGCCCTCTCACAACTTCAGTTTCCGATATGGCCAATGAAAGATGGGAAAGGGAGGGAAAGAAAAGCCCATTTCTCCCATAAGAATGAGAATTTTGTGTCAAATTAAAAAAAGAACTGAGTGGCAAAAGCTACCCATAGATTTTATACAGAGTTGTACGCCACAGTAAGGTTGATTTTTGGATATGTGTATAATTCATGTTGATGCATGACGGGTAGAAAACGTCCATCCCAAAATGCTCTCAGTTCTAAATTCAAATTTCCATGAACTGCGTCTATAAAATGACTCCATGGTGTATTCCCTGCAATACTCTGAATCTGATTTGCATGGTTGACTGTAATATGAACATTACATTCCCTACCCCCAAGGTTACTTAAATCCACTTATTAGGCAATGCTGAACTAAACAAACAGTAATTAGAAACACTCCAGACTACCTTTTAAATCAGTTAGTAAATTATATTTTGCCTGCACCAAGCTCATACACACAGCATGTCTACAAGCGTCATGAAACCAAAGTCTCAGAAATATTTACATTAATAAGAGCATAAGCTACCTCTGGGACCTCACATGAAATTCTTCAGGGATGTAAGGGCTGCTTCAGATGAAGGCTGTTCATTACTGTTATTTCCCACATCTGGGTAAATAAAGCACTGCCCACATGTGGTTAGAAATCCCAGGAGAAAATGAACTCTCTGGAGGTCTGGAAATGAAGAACACCTCTGATAGACTGCCTCATTTCCTGAAATGAGTTAGAAATGAAAGTAATTCTTCAGAAAAGAACATCTGCATGGTGGCACAGCTTATAAAATAACACCAGATGATACCTGTGGCTAAGAAGCTGGGTCTGGGGACAGAGAGAGGGCCTAGAGAACAAGGCTGGGGCCCCTGCTCTGCGCTTAATCTTGGAGCTGCTGCTGTTAGCTTGGAGGGTCTGCAAATCCAATGAGCGGCTGGGCATCCTGGTCTCAGCTGTAAATCTTGATTAGCAGTAAGGCTGTTCACATTCCATTAGAAACCTGGCCCCTGTCCAAAGGGTCGGAGCAGCCAGAAAGGATTCATGTGTCATTGTGAATACGGAAACAGCAATTCTTGCAAGAAAAATGGTTTTGCTTAACTAGAAATAGCCTATGGCTGTTGAGTTGGGAGAGCCTTTCCCCCTGAGGAGGAAGGACCACTGGACAAAGATGACCTAAGGTCCTCCCTTCACATTATGCAGGAAGAAGAGATACTAGCACAGGGTCAGGGACTGGAGGGTGAGAAAGACACGCACCTTTCACAACAGCAATCCCAATAAGAACCAAGAAACAGGAAGGTGATCAACACTGGCTGTTGTCACCAAAATCAGGTGCCAGTTATTTTTATTAGGTGACCTGTTACTATTCTTTCCAAGATGGGTATTTAAAAGAACTCCATTGTTTATAAAGGTGCGGGGGGTGGGGGGGCGGCGGGGCGTGGTGGCTGGGGAGGTTGGAAACAACCTGAGCGCCTATTAATAAATGACTAGTTAAATTAAAATCTGGTACGCACACAATGAAATACTGGATAGCCATTTAAAAGAAGGCGAATTCAGAGCATGTGTAGATATAATATGTACTCTGGATGATACATTAGGGCCCGAGAAAAAAATGCTCCTGGACTCCGTATAGTAAACACGTATTGGTGTAAATGTTTTTAAAGAAGCTGCCTTATAGTAGGAGGAGGGGGCAAGGAGGGTGTCATTCTTCCTTTCACAATCTCAGTACAGTCTGAGTTATCTTTTCCTGTACCTACCACCTCACTGCTTTTAAATAACAGGCATTAACAAGGAAGGCTATTTTTGGTTTTCTCTTTGTACTAGTCTCTAAGTAATTTAAAACAAATGAATGCTATTTTAAATAGATATCATGGGCTGAACTGTGTCTCCTCAAAATTCATCTGTAGAAGCTCTAATTCCTGATACCTCAGAATGTGACTCTATTTGGAAACAGGCCTCTAAAGAGATGATAAAGTTAAAATGACATTGTTAGAGTGGGCCCTAGTCCAATCTGATCGGTGTCCTTAAAAAAAGAGGAAACATGGATACGGAAAGACCTTGGGGATGTTCACACACAGAGGAAGGACCATGTGAGGACACAGTGACAAGGTGAGGTCTGCAGAGCAAGGAGAGAGGCCCCAGAAGAAACCAAATCTGCTGACACCCTGACCTTGGATCTCACAGGCTACAGAACTGTGAGAAAATAAACGCTAGTGTTCAACCCTCCCAGTCTGGTATTTTGTAGGGAAGTCCTAGTACACTAACACAGTACAAGTGACCTTATTTTACTGCACTCCATTTACTGCACTTTGCAGATACTGCCTTTTTTTTTTTTTTTTTTTAAACAAATTGAAGGTCTGGGGGAATCCTGTATCGGGCAAGTTTATTGGTACCATTTTTCCAAAACAGCATTTGGTACTTCATGTCTCTGGGTCACATTTTGCTAATTCTCACAACATTTCAAACTTTTTCACTGTTGTTATATTTGTTACAGCAATCTGGGATCAGCGATCTTTGACATTATTATTGTAATTGTTTTGGGGTGCCATGAACTGCACCTACATAAGAACAAATAATACATATTGTATATGTTCTGACTGCTCCATTGACCAGCTGTTCCCCATCCTGCTCCTTTGCCCTGGGTCTCCCTATTTCCTGAGATACTTACCACAATATTGAAACTAGGCTAATTAATAACCCTACAAGGGCCTCTTAAGTATTCAAGTGAAAGGAAGAGTCAAGGGATGTGGCAAACTCCATTGTTGGGTTATTTTAAGAAACTGCCACAGAAACCACCACCCTGTCAAAAGCAGCCACCTTTCATCAGCAAAAAGATGCTAACTTTCTGATAATGAACGTCAGATGACTTTCTGACTTTCAGGTGATGGTTAGTATTTTTTAGCAATAAAATAGTTTTAAATGAAGTTATACACATTGTTTATATGAAATAATGCTATTATATACTTAACAGACTACAGAATAGTGTAAACTTTTATATGCAGTGGGAAATCAAAAAATTTTGACTTGCTTTATCCCAGTATTCACTTTATTGCGATGTTTGCTTTGTTGCATTCTTTGCTTCATCATGGTGGTCTGGAATCGAGCCCACAACATCTCCCAGGAATACCTGTATATACACAAATAGATGGATGCAATTCAAGCTAACATAACATGGAGAGAGGTGCCCACAGGTCTTCAGCGGTCAAAACCCCACCATGTCTGCAACGATGTCGATGGCCTCATCTGACATGTGAAGAGACTGAGGCTCACTGTGCTTCTGACTAAATCAGGGTGACCCCATTTAGTGACTTGAGCCAGGACTAGCACAGGGTTCCCACCTCAGGCAGGACTCAGTCCGTTTATATCATTTATCTTTTATGATATTTTTAACAACTCCCATAACTCAAAGTTCAAGATATTTTATTAGTGTCTTTTAAAGGCTTAGCTTATATTCAAAAGGCTTTCTTCTTGTGCAATAACTAATGAAAAAGAAGGTACAACCATATTACTATTAATCAATTTAAAAAATAAAAGATTTGGTATCTAGGTTTCTAAAAAAAAAAAGTCCAGAGAAACAGCCATATGATATATTTATGCACCCATCGAATTTTTTATACTTTAATACATGTGGTCTCAGGTCACAATGCAATATATTTTATTAAAAAGTATGATAGTCCAAGGCTAAAATTTATGAAATTTAATATATTTTTATAGATTAATCAATCTTTCCTTTAAAAAGTAGAGTTTAGTAATCAAAGATAAACTGAAACAGACTTTACTTATAGATTCCATAACCCAGAAGTAGGCTGAGATTCAGGCACATGAGAAGAAGATCAAATCTTAAAGACAGATATCTGGTACAGTCAGTGTAGGTCCCATTCAGAGGAAGGCAGATTCACTGCTGCTTTGACTGGTTATGGAAAGCTTCACCAAGGGCAAGAGTTGGAAACCAATTTGGGATTAGAAATGCAGAGGCTAAGGAGAGGTAATGTGTCCGGGTCTGCCTGGGCACTGAGTATAAAATTTTGAACCAAGAACTGTGTACCTAAGATCCTATCAGAGTGCTTGGCACACAGGTGTTTGCCTGTGCTGGGGCAGTGGGGAAAAGACACAGTATGCTCACCCGCGGTCTGCAGGGCAGGTCCTGTAAGGAGGCTGTGGGATATAAAGGAAAAGAAGTTGGGGCCAACCTGTAGACTGATTAAAGTCTGGGGAGGTTTTAAAGGTGTTTCTAAAAGAGAATATTAAAGAACACAGATACCAGCACCCACGTGCAGACTGGACCAGAGGTGGTAGGGTACCAGAGTCCAGCTCCAGCAGGCAGGGATTCAACCTGAAGGGGTGGGCGGTGTCGGCGAGAGAAACTGAGGCAGCCTTTCAGTTTTCTTGGACTGCCTGTTTATTTCAAGCTTATTATTCTCTTTTATACTTTTACAAAAGCATTAGGTCAGAGGTTAGATATTTTTAGTTCCCATTGACCCAGATTTACTTTTCTCCAAAAAATCATTGTTGCCCCTCAAAAGGAGTTCCTTCCTCAGCAATTCTCTTATCTACTTCTCATGTGTCCTTGTGAATACACTGTAACTCATGCTAATGTCTGGGCTGCACACCACATTCCTCAGTTTATTTCTTATCTTTCTAAGTCCTGTTTGCCCCTAGTATCCTAAGCTCACTATTTCTCAGAAAGGGCTTCTAGCTAATAATATCTCTAAAGTCCCTAATTTCTATAAGCTATAGTAGAATATTGTAACATTATAGCAGTCCTTAAATCCTTAGCTTCTAGCTATTTTAATTATCCCTAAGCCCTAAATTCAGCAAACTCCTTTGCCATAAACACTTTTCTCACAAATAGGCTTCAGATAGGAATCCCTCCCATGGTCTCAAGCTGCGGCCTGTGTGCTCACCCTGGAACACTCTTTTGTAAAAGTCCCTGAACAAATGTCAGTGATTAACTTTATGAATTATTCTTTGAGCACAGCTGCAGAAGGCTTTATGCCTTCTCCTGCTCCTCTCAAAAACAATAAGCACCTTAATAGTCTCTTCAGTCAACTCAGCCGAGAAAAGGAAAAAACAAGTCAGAATCACAAAACCTAACTCCTTCATTCCGGGTCCGTGCCTACGGAACAAAGGGAGGGGGTTTAGGGTTGTGCCTCTATTTTGTCAGTAATGCCTAATGCAGCTCCCGACAGCAGGGAAATGACAAGAATCAATCAATCAATGGGTTACTCAAAGGAGATAATCAGGTGACCTACTGGAAAAAAATCTCAGCTTCCTAATCTATAAAATGGGCATCACACTACCCTATCTCCATACCTCTGCCTGTGAACACTAAAGTGGGCACAACACAAGGCCTGACAACAAGCACTTAAGAAAATGCAATTCCTATGGTCATCATGAGTATTCCAGGCTGGAAGCTAGACAAAGAAATGAGTGAGAGAAAAGTGTGAGGTGCAGAAGCAGGGGGTGTCTCCTTGGATTCTCAAGTCCCTTAAACAGAGGATGGATATGGCTGTTTTGGAAGTGCAGTGTACAGTATTCATTCCTTATCTCCAGAACTTAACAAATCAAATACAGGAAACCTAAAAGAGGAAAATCAGATGTCTGAAACAATCTTTAAAAGTCAAGATACTCCAGAAACAATTTTTAAGTTGATTTTGTATAAAAGTTAACTATACAGGTTAAAGGCTAATCAGTTTTAAAACACTAAATTAATAGTTCAGTTCAGTCGCTCAGTTGTGTCCAGCTCTTTGTGACCCCGTGAATCGCAGCACGCCAGGCCTCTCTGTCCATCATCAACTCCTGGAGTCCACCCAAACTCATGTCCATTGAGTCAGTGACGCCATCCAACCATCTCATCCTCTGTCATCCCTTTCTCCTCCTGCCTTCAATCTTTCCCAACATCAGGTTCTTTTCAAATGAGTCAGGTCTTCACATCAGGTGGCCAAAATATTGGAGTTTCAGCTTCAACATCAGTCCTTACAATGAACACTCAGGACTGATTTCCTTTAGGATGGACTGGTTGGATCTTGCAGTCCAAGGGACTCTCAAGAGTCTTCTCCAACACCACAGTTCAAAAGCTTCAACTCTTCTGCACTCAGCTTTCTTTATAGTCCAACTCTCACATCCATGCATGACTACTGGAAAAACCATAGCCTTGACTAGACGGACCTTTGTTAACAAAGTAATGTCTCTGCTTTTTAATATGCTGTCTAGGTTGGTCACAGCTTTCCTTCTAAGGAGTAAGCATCTTTTAATTTCATGGCTGCAATCACCATCTGCAGTGATTTTCAAGCCCCCCAAAATAAAGTCAGCCACTGTTTCCACTGTTTCCCCATGTATTTCCCATGAAGTGATGGGACCGGATGCCATGATCTTTGTTTTCTGAATGTTACGCTTTAAGTCAACTTTTTCACTCTCCTTTTTCACTTTTCTCAAGAGGCTCTTTCACTATCATCAAGAGGCTTTTTAGTTCTTCTTCACTTTCTGCCATAAGGGTGGTGTCATCTGCATATCTGAGGTTATCAATATGCTATCTAGGTTGATCATAACTTTTCTTCCAAGGAGTAAGCGTCTTCTAATTTCATGGCTGCAGTCACCAACTGCAGTGGTTTTGGAGCCCCCCAAAAATGAAGTTTTTGTTTCCCCATCTATTTCCCATGAAGTGATGGGACCAGATGCCATGATCTTCGTTTTCTGCATGTTGAGCTTTAAGCCAACTTTTTCACCCTCCTCTTTCACTTTCATCAAGAAGCTCTTTAGTTCCTCTTCACTTTCTGCCATAAGGGTGGTATCATGTGCATATCTGAGGTTATTGATATTTCTCCCGGCAATCTTGATTCCAGCTTGTACTTCTTCCAGCCCAGTGTTTCTCATGATGTACTCTGCATATAAGTTAAATAAGCAGGGTGACAATATACAGCCTTGACATACTCCTTTTCCTATTTGGAACCAGTCTGTTGTTCCATGTCCAGTTCTAACTGTTGCTTCCTGACCTGCATACAGGTTTCTCAAGGGGCAGGTCAGGTGGTCTGGTATTCCCATCTCTTTCAGAATTCTCCACAATTTATTGTGATCACACAGGCAAAGGCTTTGGCATAGTCAATAAAGCAGAAATAGAGGTTTTTCTGGAACTCTTTTGCTTTTTCCATGATCCAGCAGATGTTGGCAATTTGATCTCTGGTTCCTCTGCCTTTTCTAAAACCAGCTTGAACATCTGGAGGTTCACAGTTTACATATTGCTGAAGCTTGACTTGGAGAATTTTGAGCATTACTTTACTAGCATGAGATGAGTGCAATTGTGCAGTAGTTTGAGCATTCTACTATGTGCCGAAAATCCACAAGTCCTTCACCTGAGGTCATAATCCCCATATGTCCCTCCCTCCTCTAGACTAAGTCCTGTCAACTGTGGGAGGAGCATTAGCTTCACCATGTAGGACCATAACTTTCCTCACTCTTGACACTGAGCTTCAATCAGAACAGTGAAGGTCACAGGAGCATCTGTGGCAGACACATCACCGTAATGATGTTAACCATACTGTTTACTTAAACCTCTGGTTTTTCCTCCACAAAAGCTCTTTAAATTCTTTTCAGGAATGATTTTCTCCTGCTTTCCATGGACAGCCATTTTTGTGGCTGAAGGAAATTGAATAAGCATGCAAACTAAGTTCTTGATAAACCATCAAACAGGAAGGGCTGAAGACAAAAGCCATCAACTGGCTGTGAATTCCTCCCATACATGAATACTGAACCATCACTAAACCCTGGTTTGGAGTTTGGTCATTTGCGTGATTTCAACTTCACCTTCACCATATCTTTGCCCAATCTTCATTTCCTCCATATAGTCACCAAGATAATTTTTCTAGGTTTTGCCAAATACCTTGATTTTTTTTTTTTAATTGACAAGTTTCTGCCCTTGGTATCTCCATGATTCTATTGGTGAACCTATGCTGATTCCTATTATCAATTGCTTTCATTCTTTAGAAATCACTGGATACGGTTTAATAACACCACATAGAAAGTGTCAAATATGTGTCAAAATGATATCTGTAAATTATGATATCCTCCTCCTTCCCATTAAAAAAATAAATAAATATTTTTATTTTTGGGTGTGCTGGGTCTTCATTTCCCTGTGCATTCTTTCTCTAGCTGCAGCAATAGGGGAATGCTCTTTGTTATATGCATGGGCGTCTCATTGCGATGCTGGCTTCTCTTGTTGCAGAGCTCAGGCCCTTGATCATGTGGACTTCAGTAGCTGTGGCTCTGGGGCTCTAGAGCACAGGCTCAGTAATTGTGGCATGTGGGCTTAATTGCCTATGGCACATGGGATCTTCCTGGACCAGGGTTCGAACCCATGTCTCCTGCATTGGCAGGTGGATGCTTTCCCACTGAGCCATGAGGGAAGCCCATCCTTCTTCTCATTGTTGAAAATCATGAGTAGCTCCATTCTTCCTCATCCAGCATCTGTCTTATCCCCCGTGGTTCCTCAGAGATTCTCAGGACGACTTTCCCTAGCTAGGCATTTATTGTTGAAGTAGAGTTGATTTACAATATCACATTAGTTTCAGGTGTACACCATAGTGTTTCAATAGTTGTATAGCTTATACTCCATTCAAAGTTATTGTAAGATAAAGACTATATTTCCCTGTGCTGTACAATACGTCCTTGTTTCTTGCTCATCCCCTTGCTCCCCTCCCCACTGGTAACCACTAGCTTGCTCTCTGTATCTGTGAGTCTATTTCTATTGTTGTGTACACTCATCTGTTTTACTATTTTTAGATTCCACATATAAGTGATAACAGAGTGTTTGTGTTTCTCTGANTACTCCTTTTCCTATTTGGAACTAGTCTGTTGTTCCATGTCCAGTTCTAACTGTTGCTTCCTGACCTGCATACAGGTTTCTCAAGGGGCAGGTCAGGTGGTCTGGTAATCCCATCTCTTTCAGAATTTTCCATAGTTTATTGTGATCCACATGGTCAAAGGCTTTGGCATAGTCAATAAAGCAGAAACAGATATTTTTCTGGAACTCTTTTGCTTTTTCCATGATCCAGCGGATGTTGGAAATTTGACCTCTGGTTCCTCTGCCTTTCCTAAAACCAGCTTGAACATCTGGAAGTTCACAGTTCACATATTGTTGAAGCCTGGTTTGGAGAATTTTGAGTGTTACTTTACTAGCATATGAGATGAGTGCAATTGTGCGGCAGTGTGAGCATTCTTTGGCATTGCCTTTCTTTGGGATTGGAATGAAAAATTAACAGACTTAGCTATAAATCCAGAGAATATATTTTCATAATAAAAATGCCAATGCCTTTTTAATTAAGGATGGAATAGACAACATAAAAGACTTTAGATAAATGAGGAATTGTTCCTTTTTCTCATAAATGAAAAGACCTGATAACTAAATTATTTTGAGATACTGATTACCAGAAATTGTTTACAATCTAAACTACAGAATTTCCCAACTGCATAATAATTTTCACCTTATATTGGGGCTGAAGCCTCAGACCAAATTTGGTGCTCTGGCTTTTTAAGATTGTTTCTGGACCACAGCTCTATAGTCCCTGGAGTAGCAAAGAGTTGGACATGACAGTGACCTTTACTTTCACAGCTCTATATTTAGAGTCAGTAGGTAGGTGAAGTTCTACTGAAGACAGGAGCATGTAGTCCAAAACAACACGTTTTTTTTTTTTTTGTCTAGTTGACCTTAGAAGGAAGTTACTACACATAAAAAAAAGTATACCCACATTTAAATAAATATGTTCCCTGGTGGCTCAGACAACAGTAAAGAATCTGCCTGCAATGCAGGAGACCCAGCTTCTATCCCTGGGTTGGGAAGATCCCCTGAAGAAGGGCATGGTAATCCACAGAAGTATTCTTGTCTGCAGAACTTCATGGACAGAGGAGTCTGGTGGGCTACAGTCCATGGGGTGGCAAAGAATCTGACACAACCGAGCGACTGACACACACACAAATACATGTGTATTCACAGTAAAAGGTTTACCAACTAACCTTGATGTATCAGATGAAATTAATACATCAGAGAATGTATTAATCTGTGCTAATATTACTATTATCAACATACATGATCTATTTAAAAACTGCTTACTCTTTGGCCCTGAACCAGGTTTCCACATTCACTATCTCACTGGAATGTATGTTACTTCTTAAAATTAATTTTAAAAAGGGAACTAACAAAAAACTCCCCCACAAAACCTAATAAAATTACCAAAGGGACTAACACAAAGGGAGGAAGGAAAAAAGCAAAGGATAACTGATTCGTTTTGCCAGAGCCAAGAGAAACTTTCCAATAAACAACAAGGCCAAAATGAAGAGAGTTAGCAGCCAAAGAAATTAGTCAACCAAAGGAATGCAAACACACCAGCATCATGTGATGACTCAAGCTAGATATTAGCCAGCCCATATATATATTCAATGAGCTTCCCTGGGGACTCAGAGTTAAAGAATCCACCTGCCAAGCAGGAAAAAGGGGTCCACCCCAGAGTCAGGAAGATCCCCTGGAGAAGAAAATGGCTACCACTCCAGTATCCCTGCCTGGGAAACCCCATGGACAGAGGAGCCTGGTGGGNGGGGTGGGGGGTGGGGGGAGGTTCCTTTACCACTAGTGCCGCCTGGGAAGCCTTCTTTAGTAATAGGAAAATACTAATCACTATACTCTGTGTACTTCATACACCTGAGATCACGAAGCCATCCTTCAATTCCTTCTTCAATGTTCCCATCTTAAAACTTTTCATTGCTTTAAACATGCTGTGGCTCCTCTTAGCCCTCTGTGAATTCTCCCCACAGTGTAAGGAATCCTCTGAATTCTTTCACACAAGGCAGTCACCTGTTCTATGCATCCCAGTGTTGTCCTTGGGAAATACAACTAATCATTATGTTTCTGAAGGTCACTTGACTTGGGGTAACTGATGGGGCGTCTGTACTCCCGAGACAGACCCAAGTGTGACCAAGAGTGCCCTCCGCGTCTGCTTCCATTGTCACCTTTGTCCCTTCCGTTGCTTCATCATTATCAACAGTGTCCAGCAAGCTGATAGCTTCTGAGATTGCATCAGATTCAACAATGCATCAAATCCCTTCCTTCAAAAGAGCAGTCTTATCTATGCAGAAGATCTGCTCCCTTTCTCATTAGCTCTTTTTCTTCAGTGCCTCACAGGGCAAAGGAGGAAAGGAACCAAGCAAAGATAATGGAAATCTTCAGTTGTTCAAGTTGTCCTTTGTGCAGGCTAAACTCTGAACTCCACTACCTTCAGGCTTTAAGCTCAAGTGCATTCTTTCAATAAACATGTCCTGGGCCTAGCACTAAAACTGGTCAACCGTATGGGATGAGCGACTTTAAGATAAATCCCAGAGGAGGGACAGCAGTAAATGGGAAAAGTTAGAGGTGGACATTACAGGCAGAGGGGCACACAGACAGGAAATAGCATGTACAAGGGATGAAGTAATTCAGGATTCACGGTGACTAAAAAGACAGGCAGGAGGAACCTGTAAGAGCTAAGGAGGAAGCAGTAAAGAAAGCTGAGGTTATGGAAGGTACTGAACGAGGTGTAAGGGAGCCAAGATTTATTTTGTCAAGGTAGGAAGTCACTGAAAGACATTTTTTTCTTTCCCACTTGAAAGTAATAGATGATAGTTGCAGAAAATGGGGAAAAGTCATAAACCTTTAGAACCCTACCATACTGAGAAAACCACTAATACTACTCTTTCATCATATATACGTATGGTTGCCTAGTGGTTAGATCACTGGCTTTCACTACCATGGGGGTAGGCTTAGTCCCTAACTCATCTCCAACTCTCGCGACACCATGGACTGCAGCCTGCAAGGCTCCTCTGGAGATGGAATTCTCCAGGCCAGGATACTGGAGTGGGTTGCCATTTCCTTCTTCGGGGGATCTTCCTGACCCAGGGATCGAACCTGGGTCTCCTGCCCTGCATGTCCCTAACTCATCTCCAACTCTTGCGACACCATGGACTGCAGCCTGCAAGGCTCCTCTGGAGATGGAATTCTCCAGGCCAGGATACTGGAGTGGGTTGCCATTTCCTTCTTCGGGGGATCTTCCTGACCCAGGGATCGAACCTGGGTCTCCTGCCCTGCAGAAAGACTCCTTACCAACTGAGCTACCAGGGAAGCCAGTGACCCAGATTAAATCCCTGGTTGGGGAACTGAGATCCAGCAAGTCGTGCGACCAGAGGGGAAGAAAGAAAGAAAAAAATAGAGAGAGACAGTAAGAACAAAAGTGAGCCCAGATTGATACTTTAAGTAACACCAGGATTTCAAGTCAAGCAGAGGAAGCAGGAAACCAAGAAGGAAGAAACACTCAGACACGGAGCAGAAAGAATACTGCGACCATCCTGCCCTGGAACTTCTTAGGAAGAATTTTTTTTTTTTTNGAGAGAGACAGTAAGAACAAAAGTGAGCCCAGATTGATACTTTAAGTAACACCAGGATTTCAAGTCAAGCAGAGGAAGCAGGAAACCAAGAAGGAAGAAACACTCAGACACGGAGCAGAAAGAATACTGCGACCATCCTGCCCTGGAACTTCTTAGGAAGAATTTTTTTTTTTTTCAATTTGAAGGTCTTCAGTCGACTTCAATGATTAAACAAAATCAGATTAAAAAGTCCATGATGAGGATAAGAATTTACATCTCCTGGCTGCCTCTCCGAGCTTTATCCACCAGCCATATGGAGGTGACAATTAATATTCAGCAGGAAGTAGATTTATAATCATGTGCCTGTCATTCAAATGTGAGAAGAAATGTTTTCTTCTCAGTATACCCAATAATACATTAATACATCTCCAGTTTAAAATACATTTATGAATAACATTATATATTTTATAAGTTTCCTGGCAAGAATGATAATAGAACAATCTATTTTCACTGCTATGTGAAACAAAAAAAGAGGAATGAAAGGTTCAGTTAATCAAGGAATTTAATATGCTTTATAATAAATATCAAACAGTCATTACTTGGCCTATACAAAAGGTGGCGGAGGTCAAAAGACGATTATAACAGCAAGAGTTTGTGCCCATATTTATTCTCTGTCCGTTGCTTACATTTGCATAAAAAGTCTCCTCTACTCATGAATTTTTTACCACATTAGAATGCTAGAAATCAAATTTGTTTTTTCTGATTTATATATGGGCAATAATAATAAGATTTTGTAATGATTAACAGTAGGAACAATCAAATAAATGGAAAACACCAGCCCTTCCAAGGTACCAACACAACGACCAAAAGACAGATATGAAAATAAATTACCTTCACTGCCTTAGGTAAAGACTGGAAAGCTTAGAAAGCCAGGAAGGGGACAGAATTTGAAAGGATTACTGTGTCAGTTTTTTGATACAGCCAGGAAAGGCAAATACTGTGAATTCTTCATCTTCTGTCACTTTTGCCAATAGTATATACGTATACACAACATATGCACACTCAACTTGATGGCAGTGTGATCATAAAAAGAGAGGCAACAACTTCAAGATTATAGTGGCGAGATGTGGACTAGAAGGAGATGCAAGCACTATCTTTGCAGGAACTGATGGAGTCATAATTTCCTCTCTTGATAATTACCCGAACTGGGGTCACAACTAGTAGATACCAAAATTTAATAAAATGACTTGTACAAGTGAGCTTATTTACAAAGAGTCACAGATGCAAAAAATAAATTTATGGTTTCCAAGGGGGATACTACAGAGTCAGGCACAACTGAATGACTAACACAAGGGGGGTAGGGGAGGGATAAATTGGGAGACTGGGCTTGATATATAGACACTACCATACATAAAATGCTGTTGGGTTGTTGTTTAGTTGCCAAGTTGTGTCTGACTCTTTGCAACCTCATGGACTGGAGCCCACCAGCCTCCTCTGTCCATGGAGTTTCCCAGGTAAGAATACTGGAGTGGGTGCCCTTTCCTTCTTCAGAGGATCTTCCAAATCCAGGGATCAAACCCATGTCTCCTGCACTGGCAGGCAGATTCTTTACCACTGAGCCACCAGGGAAGTGCCGCCATATATAAAATAGGTAACTAATAAGAACCTACTATATAGCACCAGGAACTCTACTCAATACGCCTTAATGACCTATAAGAAATAGAATGCAAAAAAGAGTGGATATATGTGTATGCATAACTGATTCACTTTGCTAAACAAACTAACATCGTAAATCAACTACACTCCAATAAAAATTAACTTTAAAATAAATAACTTTAGGATGATCTTCCTAAATCGAGAATCCTATGATTTCATGATGATTCCTTTAGGAATAACATCTGTCACAATTACCTCCAGCAACATTTCTGCTTTTAATGAAGGAAAGAATTCCAAGAAGAGGGAAAATATGGTAACGATGGCTAATCATCTCTAAGTGTTCAAAGGTGAGCAAGATTATGGGCTTCCAATGTATTAAACTCTCAAAAAATACCAGAATAATAAAATCAGGGAAGGAAGGAGAGAGAAAAGAATAAACAACTAAATGATGGGGGGGGGAGAAAAGGTGCTATAAAATTAAGAACACCCTAGAAAACAGGAATAAAGTTTCATTGTGTTTGATGATCTGGACAGGCAACTTAATTTTTACACTCTACAATGTAAGAAACATTTATCATGGCAAGTTTAAGTAAAAAATGAGCTTACTCTAAACTATAAAGTATGTAAAGGAGTTACTAGTTTGATAACAAATCTTGACAGGGTTATAAAATATGATTACCTTATGGCATAACATTTAGATAAAAATATACACTAAAATCACAGAACTAGGAAGCTTTATGCATTCAAATATATTGAGTTTATCTGTTTATAGAAGAACTTGGTCATAATGGAATTTCGACTTCATATTCAACTGATAACTGGGTTTCATTGTTTATATTTATAATTTTGAGATATATCCACAATTCATTTAATCATAAGTATAGCTACTGAAGGAAGGAAGGAGAAGGAAATGGCAACCCACTCCAGTATTCTTGGCTGCAGAATCCCAGGTACGGGGGAGCCTGGTGGGCTGCCGTCTGCGGGGTTGCATAGAGTCGGACACAAGTGAAGCGACTTAGCAGCAGCATAGTTACTGAAAAGAGTTAAATGTCACCATTTTATGTTCACTCCAAAGTGTGATAAACACTTGATTAGTCAAACTAAAAAAAAAAAAAATACACACACACAAATTATTGATACTAAACTACACTTATTTTAAAAAAAAAAAACTTAAAATGTGACAATAAAGAGTTGGTCCTTTAAGTACAAGTAGTTTTAGCATTTTCATGCCTTCAACAAACCTGCCCAGCCTCGTGCAGCCCAGTCTTCTGGGAAAAAGGCTACACCATGGTCAAAGAAATGGCCTCTGGAGCCTGCGTTCAATTCCCAGCTCAACCACTCACTGATATGATGACCTTGGCAAGTTACCTCATCCTTCTGTGTCTCAGTTTCTCCACCTATAAAAATGGAAGCATAAGAGCACCTAACCAGCCAAAGCTGCTGTGAGGAGTAAATGCATTAACGTGAAGGACATAAAAGAGCTCCTGCCACACAACTGTTGTTCAGTCACTCAGTCGGTTCTGATTCTCTGTGACTTCATGGACTGCAACACGCCAGGCTTCCCTGTCCTTCACTGTCTCCCAGAGTTTGCTCCAACTCATGTCCACTGAGCCGGTGACTCATCTTATCTAACCACATTATCCTCTGTCACCCCTTCCCCTCTTGCCCTCAACCTTTCCCAGCATCAAGGTCTCTTCAGATGAGTCGGCTCTTTGTATCAGGTGGCCAAAGGATTGGAGCTTCAGTTTCAGCATCAGTCCATACAAAGAATATTCAGGGTTGATTTCTTTTATGACTGGTTGGATCTCCTTGCTGTCCAAAGAACTCTCAAGTCTTCTCCAAAACCACAGTTCAAAAACATCAATTCTTCGGCATTCAACTTTACGGTCTAACTCTCACATCAGGACATGACTACTGGAAAAACTATATCTTTGACTTATATGGACCTTTGTCAGCAAAGTGATGTCTCTGCTTTTTATCATGCTGTCTAGGTTTGCCATAGCTTTTCTTCCAAGGAGCAAGCATCTTTTAAATCATAGTTACAATCACTATCCACAGTGATTTTGGAGCCCAAGACTTGGCATTCAACTTTACGGTCTAACTCTCACATCAGGACATGACTACTGGAAAAACTATATCTTTGACTTATATGGACCTTTGTCAGCAAAGTGATGTCTCTGCTTTTTATCATGCTGTCTAGGTTTGCCATAGCTTTTCTTCCAAGGAGCAAGCATCTTTTAAATCATAGTTACAATCACTATCCACAGTGATTTTGGAGCCCAAGACTCTGTCACTGTTTTCATTGTTTCCCCATCTATTTGCCACGAAGTGATGGGACCGGATGCCATGATCTTCATTTTTCATATACTGAGTTTTAAGCCAGCTTTTTCACTCTCCTCTTTCACCTTCATCAGGAGGTTCACAGTATATACTCAATAAAGATTGGCTTATCATTATAATTTATAATTATTGTTATCATCATCATTATTAAAACTATTACCTGTTTTGTGGGCTTTCCATGAAACAAAAATCAACTCAGGTCTGAATACTCTGGTCTAACTAATAAGCAGTTCTCACAGAATACCATATATCCAACATAGCATAATTAGTGTCTAGATCTGTGCATGCTTTTGGTGAACAGTAAGACACTTACTAGTCAAAGGCTAGTGAGGGGTAGATACAGGTCTGGACCGGGTATTCTGACTCTTGATGATGCTCCTATTTCTCATGGTGGTTTCTAATCTTGGTAGGCTTTCAGTAAACCACAGCAACAGGCTCAAAAATAAAGCTATAAGTAAATAAACAACCCACCAACGTATATGTTTCCCCACAGACCACAATAAAAGCAAGGGAGATGTACTGAAAATATCCAATTGCAAGTTTTATGGCCTCAGTTCCTCGGCCATGTGTGTTCTCCATGTGAAAGTAAAACAGGAAGAGCAGTCATCACGCAGCCAAAGCCATGTTCTGGCGCGCACTGCCTGCAGGCAATCACCAGTAACACCCCCTGCTTTCACTCCTACTTGGCCTGCTTCCAAGAGGTGTGGACAACTGTGTTACAAACCTGAGTTTCCAGAATCTTGGAGTAACCTTCCCCAGCTCTTCAACTATAACTCATAAGTCTTTCCCTACTGACTTCTTTCTGTACCATCCAGTATGCACCACCCCCTCATACATAAGACAGGTGAGTGTTCTGGAATAATAACATGCAGAGTTCTGAAGCATTTTGAAAATCTGAAGTGTAAACCAAATATGACTAGCCTCATTATAGGGGTTACTAATGTACAATTATGCAATCAGCAAGCTGGGGCGAGGGGGAGGTCAGGTATTACCTAAACTCCTTATTGAACAGGTAAGGAAACTATGATACACTCACCTACAGCCAAAATAACAACTCATTCAAAGCAACTTAATGTGTTCATATAACTTTTAAGGCACTCACTAAGGAAAAACTTATTTATACATTTTGACATTTTAATGTTGTGAGAGGCTAATCATCTAAATCCAAGTTGTTAATAATACTGTATACCTTCTAACTTGTAATCACGTAAAAATTTAGAATAATACTTAACACTTTCTAAATCCTGGGCTTCTTCCATGGACCCACATTTCACATTTTGTCATTACTAATGGCATCAGTGTACTTCTCAAAAATTATTTTCAAACAATGAATAACTGTGTGTTTAAGCTTTATGAATTCTGTCTTCTCTTCTCTGCCACTGGATCAGGGCAGGATCTTGGACAGACGTGAGATGCACAGTCTGGACTCCTGACTTCAACCAAGAAAGCCCAGCGGGACACAGCAGGGTGAGGACATTCTACGAGATGGTAAAAGAATCTGCCTGCAATGCAGGAGACCTGGGTTTGGTCCATGGCTTGGGAAGATCCCCTGGAGAAGGGGACGGCTACCCACTCCAGTATTCTTACCTGGAGAATTTCATGGACAGACAAGCCTGGAAGGCTACAGTCCATGGTGTGGCAAAGAGTTGGACATGACTGAGTCTTTTCACTTTCACACATCTTTTCCTAAGATGTTCTCTGCCTTTAACAAGATGCACATATCCTCTCACATTTACTAAAGGGAACTCTTTCATTATTATGATTGGCAACCTAAACACACATGCTAAGTCACGTCAGTCACATCCGACTCTTTGCAACCCTGTGGACTATAGCCCTCCAGGCTCCTCCATCCATGGGATTCTCCAAGGCAAGACTACTGGAGTGGACTGCCGTGCCCTCCTCCAGGGGATCTTTCCGACCCAGGGATGGAACCTGCGACTCTTCTCTTCTGTCTTCTGCACTGGCAGGTGGGTTCTTTAGTGCCACGTGAGAAGCCCAAGGTAAGTCAAAAGTAAATCCATAGACAAACAAACAAGGAAAAAATTTATTTTTCAATTCTGTATTTCTTACGCACAAATTGAAGTTGGTAGAATCAGACTATGAAAACATTCAAACACTTTTAAGGGGCAAAAGTAAGAAAGCTAATTGTCTAAAATATACAGCATGTCTACATATATATGGGGAAATATCCAGAGAGATATAACCCAAGACCGATTTTAACCAGACAATATAGATCATGAAAGATCAATCCACTCATTAGCTGGGGCCTGTGCCATACTGGCTCTTATGAATTTTTTATTTAATTTATACTTTATTAAACATAAATGTTTAACTCCTGATATAAAGAAAATGTTGGTAAACATTTTTAGCTGCTATCATTTTGTGTTTTCCTCTGTGTTTTCTCATCTTCTTCCAGGGACAATGTAATTTTTATGTCATTAAGCAAATGTGATGTTAACAGTATAGAAGGTTCTCTACTCACTGAAAGGCTCTTAATTTATGTTATGCTCATCTATAGAACATCTCACTATAATAAAGCAAAGAAATTTTTTTGACAGAACCAGGAAGGTGGCCACTTTTAAAAATAGACACAAAGAGCGTTTCATAAAAAGCTAATTACTAAAAGACAATAAGTGTTAATAAAAGGTTAATCAATAAAAGGCTAATAAAAGTGTTGGCATCTTCAGTATCGCAGAGAATAAAGCAAGAACAATACAATGGTAACTTTTTCCCTGAGCAAGTCTCAAGAAAAAGACATTAGCACCTGAATGAGCCAGGAATCCCTGTATGTGAAGTTTCCACAAATCCCCAGAGCTAATTTAGAGAAAGAGATTATGAAGACCAGGTCCTTACTGTAATTTGTCCCCTCAGGGACAAAATTTTTATTTATATTTAGGTGCATCAATGAACAAACCATTATCTATAAAGTGTAATGAAATAAGACAACATAACATTTTTTAAAAATAAAGTAAATGTTTTCCCCACTATTTCCTTGGACAGAAGAGCTGGCAGCCTACAAGTTTATAGGGCTGGCAGAGTCGGACGTGGTTTACCAACCACCACCATCACCACCACCATCTCCTAGTTCACTCTGAGCCTCAGTAAAACTGTGAGAGTTCTTTGGGCTCACAGTGGGTGAATGAATGCCCTGCTGTGGTGGCTGCTGCAAGTGCCCTGCTCTCAGGTTTTTGGGCCTGGGTAACAAAATCCCTTCACAACAGCAAAATGAGTATTTAATGAGGACACTGACTGTCAGCCAAATTTCAGCATGTGCCTTTGTCCAGGAAGCAAAGGAGCGATGTCATTTCTTATACATTATAGCTAAAANCTCATCTCACATGCTGTCTCTTATACACATCTCAGGTTTTTGGGCCTGGGTAACAAAATCCCTTCACAACAGCAAAATGAGTATTTAATGAGGACACTGACTGTCAGCCAAATTTCAGCATGTGCCTTTGTCCAGGAAGCAAAGGAGAAATGTCATTTCTTATAAATTATAGCTAATAAAAACAATAGCTTAAAAAATAACCAAAATATAAGATTAAAATTTTGAAAATCCCCTTGACTTCTAAAAAAATGATTAAGCATCTTTGGAGATACAGATAAGTTTGTGTTTAGAAATTTCTGACCACTTTCCTATAATATCTGGCTATTAATTTCTTTAAACCCTTTACGTCACCTGTTATGTTCAGAATAAATACAGGTCTCTAGGACAGATGAGTACAAAGTGTTTCAGTTAACTTCAATATTACAGAAACATGATGCATCAGATCAGGCGATTTGGCTGTTGAATGACAAATTACCCTCAGTTTTCCAATTGCTGAAATAATCTCTTTATGGTTATTTGTGTGCTCAGCCAGATNCCCTTTACGTCACCTGTTATGTTCAGAATAAATACAGGTCTCTAGGACAGATGAGTACAAAGTGTTTCAGTTAACTTCAATATTACAGAAACATGATGCATCAGATCAGGCGATTTGGCTGTTGAATGACAAATTACCCTCAGTTTTCCAATTGCTGAAATAATCTCTTTATGGTTATTTGTGTGCTCAGCCAGATAAAGCCAGCACTTGCCCCAGGTTCTCCGCTTCAATTAACCACACAGAAATAAGAAGGTTGGATCCTTAACTATTAGAGAAATGCAAATCGAAACTACACTGAGACACCACATCACACAGGTGAGAATGACCTGCATTAAACACTCTAAATAACAAATGCTGGAGAATGGAGAAAAAGGAGCAAACCCTCCTCTACTGTTGACAGGAATGTAAACTGGTGCAGCCACTATGGAAAACAACAGCATGGAGGTTCCTCAAAAAACTAAAATGAGTTACCATACGATCCATCAATCCCATTCCTGGGCATATATTCAGACAAAGGTATAATTCCGAAAGATCCATGCAGCCCAACGTTCACAGCAGCACTACTCACTATTCCAAGACATCGAAACGACCTACACGTTCATCAAGAGATGAATGGATGAAGATGCGGTGCCTATAGACAACAGACTAGTACTTAGCCATAAAGAGAACGAAATAACGCCATTTTCAGCCACGTGGTTGGACGCAGAGACTATTATACTAAGAGAAGTAAGTCAGAAAAGAAAGACAATACCATAGGATACCACTTACATATGGAATCTTACTGTGATACAAATGAATGTATCGATGAAAGAGAAACAGACTCACAGACATAGAGAATAGACTTGCCAAGGCAGAGGGGGTGGGAGAGAGATGGATTGAAAGTTTGGGATTGGCAGACACAAATTACATACAGGACAGACAACAACAAGATCTTAGTGCATAGCACAGGGAAGTATATTCAATATCCTGTTAATGAGCCATAGTGAAAAATATGGAAAAGCAGCATATATGTGTAACTGAATCACTTTGCTGTACAGCAGAAATTAACACAACATTGTAAATCAAATACACATCAATAAATTTTTTTAAAAAAAGTAAGTTTGGAAAACACCTTGTTCATTTCACCCCATGTCAAACCTTTGGAAATATGCTCTCAAGCTCCACTTTTCAAGATCTTAGTATTCTTTATATTGTATAATAATAATAGTAAAGCTTAAACAGTGGTTGAAGGACCTTGAGATGTAAACTGAACAAATAAAAGTTTATAAAAAATTAAATGAACAAGAAAACATTTCCAGAGAATGGTCAAGAAAAAATGAATGGAGAACAGGGTATTAATTTTGGTCATCAGCATTCTCTCCTAGGGCATAAGGATGATTTTTCTATCCTGCCAAGATTTTGATAAGGCTAAATTTAAAACAGCAAGTTTTACCACAGGTGAACAAACTTTACCATCCATGGTGAATGGGACTGTAGCAACTTTAAAATATGGCCACTAATTCTCTGAAACTTCTCTCATTAGGTGATGGAGGCTGTGTCCCATCCCCTTGAATCTGGGTGGAATGGTGACTGCTTCCTCCAAATCAAGCATGACAGAAATGGTGCTTGTGAATTCAAAGGTCACGCAGGTCCCTTCTCATCCACAGGAACATGGGGCTCTGAGCCCTGAGTACCCCTATCATAAACCCCACCACCCTGAGGCTGCCAAGCTGGTGGACAGCTCCGGCTGAGCTCAGCCTTCCAGACTCCCTGCCAAGGTTAGACAAGCATGAATGAAGCCGTCTGGGACATGACTATGTGCCAGCTGGGCACTACTCACCGAGCCGTGGGTGAATGTCTGTGTAAAGTCACATGGCTATTGCTCTAAGTCACGAAGCTTTAGGAGAGTTTGTTATGTAGCAACTATGCAGAGAATCACAGAATTTGGAAGGTGCTTTGATGATCTCCAGGTGAAACACTCTGTTTGCTATTTGCTTTCGAGGAAACAGATCCAGATTAGTTAAGTGTCCAAGGTCTCTTGTTAGCAATTGGGTTAAAACTAAAAAACAGGTTTTGGGGCTCCCAGATCTGTTTTTTCAAAGAGCCCACCTTGGTTTCAACACATCCCATCTCCACATTTTTATTCTGTTATTGTGGGAACTCAAAGAGTAGTATTAGGGCATGTCCTTGGAAGTTGTATCTTCCATTAAAAATTAAGGACAATCTGACACGTTTTCTTTCTCATGCCTTTATCTTAAACATTTTCCTTGGGTGAAACTGGGAAGAATTACTATTTGGAGAGTCTGAAATAAATGTTCTAACCAGAATTTGCTTCAATAATGTGGATAGCAGTGTTAGCTTGAAAAGGTTTGAAGCTAACATTTCACCTCTATTCTAATATCATGTGAAATATCTTCAGGGTCAAATTGGTGGCACTTTTGATAAAAGAAATTTTCACATATTGCGATACAGGGAAGACATTCTTACTTCTTCATGAGTTAACTTGAATTTGATACTGATTAGAACAGCCTGTTTGTGGCCTATCGAACACACACTGTACATCTGCTTTAATTATTAAAGCAAAGGCACAATGACCAGAAGTAAACCAACTAAGGTCCGTCTAGTCAAGGCTATGGTTTTTCCTGTGGTCATGTATGGATGTGAGAGTTGGACTGTGAAGAAAGCTGAGCGCCGAAGAATTGATGCTTTTGAACTGTGGTGTTGGAGAAGACTCTTGAGAGCCCCTTGGACTGCAACGAGATCCAACCAGTCCATTCTGAAGGAGATCGGCCCTGGGATTTCTTTGGAAGGACTGATGCTAAAGCTGAAACTCCAGTACTTTGGCCATCTCATGTGAAGAGTTGACTCATTGGAAAAGACTCTGATGCTGGGAGGGATTGGGGGCAGGAGGAGAAGGGGACAACAGAGGATGAGATGGCTGGATGGCATCACGGACTCGATGGACGTGAGTCTGACTGAACTCCAGGAGTTGGTAATGGACAGGGAGGCCTGGCGTGCTGCGATTCATGGGGTCGCAAAGAGTCGGACACAACTGAGCGACTGAACTGAACTGAAATGAAAGAATGTCCATGTCGAGACTAAATGCCTCCCTTCCTGGGATGCAATGTTGGTCCACCTTTGATGATAAGACTCCCTTCCCAGGTGCCAAAGCCATACAGAGCCACTGTGTATATGGTAATCTGTTTTTTTGTTGAAACCTTGAAGGAAGGTATCCTGGACTTGTTCGATGTTCTTTGTTCTGACAAGATACAAAGCAGGGCTGAAAACCATGCATCTTCAGAGCAGTCTCTCAGAGTTATCTGAGAAGCTGTCTTCCAGGCTGTGGTCCTCGGTTTGGCCCCAATAAAAATCTTTCCTACTTCTATTATAGATAGATCATTTTCACTGACATTTTCTTCTAGTATTTATATAGTCAATGTTTTGCTCCAACTTGTTAAGATCATCAATGACCTGTGATTAGCACTAGTAACCCAGTTCCTGAGCTTTACTTATATCTCTTCAGTTAGCAGAACGAGATGTTAAAAGTCAACACTAAGCTTCACAAGCTTGGCCTTTTGTGTGGCATTTTCACAAGTTCTTCAGGCTCCGTATGAACCTGAAGGTACAGGTCAACAATCTGCTCAGTCAGAAGATTTCTCATTAAGTACTTCAGTCTTTTGGATGCTATGGTTCATTAAACTGTTAATTAGCAAGGAAAAGAAGACAACACAAAGAAACAGGTGCTGGCAGCCATTTAAAAGAAGAAGTAGACAAGATACTGACGTGTAGGTAACCGGCACTCTGTAAGTGTCTAAAAGTCACTGTAAGTGTCAAAAGGTCAGACAGTCAAAAACAACAGAATCATCTGGAGGATCCTCAGTATCATTTTCCTCCAGAAGAAATTTACTCTAAAATTCCATGAAATATCATCCAAATTTTTGAAAATCAATTTTAATATCTGACAGAGTGCCTCTTCTTTCCTTAACAAACCTATATCCTCCATGCCCTATCCCAAACACACAAAAAAGAGATCTCTAAAAAGCTTCAAAATGGGAATATCTTGCCCTGCCAATGCATTTGTCCTGAGGCATGGGGTGGCGGGGGGGGGGGTGGT
>SJYX01018944.1:297257-335673 GCA_006410675.1 Oreotragus oreotragus
GGGGGGGGGGTGGTGTGGGTAGAAACTTCTGATTTTGCAAACCTTTATAAACTGGCAGAATATTTAATAAATCAAATTCAAAATGTCAGACTGTTACAGTTAATTACTCTTGGCCCAGGATATTACAGCAGTTGGGATAATGCTCTGTATTAGCTTCAAATTCAGTATTTTTTGAAGCAGTTTCACACCTACTCTATCAATTCATTCCTACAAAAAGTCCTATGTGGTACCACCAGTAAGTATTATTAGAGTTTTAAGACAACCTAAAGCTCAGTGAGGCTGAGCTCCATCACCAGACTAACAATCCTGACCTCAGAGTACCAGCTTCCATCTCCACAACAGACTCATTCTCAAGAAAGCAAGTGTTATAAACGTCAGGTCTTACTTTTGGCTTAAGGCTAGCCCAATAAACTCAGACCAGATATCCTTGGAGTAGCATCAGTCAACAAAAAAATATTGCCTGCCATATCAGTAAACAAAGAGTGTTGCAGCCACCAAGCCATCACATTATCGCTGCCCTATGATGAGCCCTGAGGAGCCTCAGGATAGAAACCGGAATCCATCATCAAGCCATCAGTCAGTGGTGTACCCCAGGGAGATTCAGGATGAGAAACCACAGGATGTTGGCCACAGATAGGTGAGGTACATATCAAAGGAGCGATTTCAGTAAGCCCAGACTCTTGTATCTTCCATACATAACTAGTGAAGGTGATGGAATTCCCATTAAGCTATTTCAAATCCTAAAAGATGATGTTGTGAAAGTGCTGCACTCAATATGCCAGCAAATTTGGAAAACTTAGCAGTGGCCACAGGACTGGAAAAGGTCCATTTTCATTCCAATCCCAAAGAAAGGCAATGTCAAAGAATGCTCAAACTACCGCACAATTGCACTCATCTCACATGCTAGCAAAGTAATGCTCAAAATTCTCCAAGCCAGGCTTCAGCAATATGTGAATCGTGAACTTCCAGAGGTTCACACTGGATTTAGAAAAGGCAGAGGAACCAGAGATCAAATTGCTGACATCTGCTGGATCATCAAAAAAGCAAGACAGTTCCAGAAAAATATCTATTTCTGCTTTATTGACTATGCCAAAGCCTTTGACTGTGTGGATCACAAGAAACTGTGGAAAATTCTGAAAGAGATGGGAATACCAGACCTCCTCACCTGCCTCTTGAGAAATCTGTATGCAAGTCAGGAAGCAACAGTTAGAACTGGACATGGAACAACAGACTGGTTTCAAAAACGAAAAGGAGTACGTCAAGGCTGTATATTGTCAACCTGCTTATTTAACTTATATGCAGAGTACATCATGAGAAACACTGGGCTAGATGAAGCACAAGCTGGAATCGAGATTGCCGGGAGAAATATCAATAACCTCACATATGTAGATGACACCACCCTTATGGCAGAAAGCGAAGAAGAACTAAAGAGCCTCTTGATGAAAGTGAAAGAGGAGAGTGAAAAGGTTGGCTTAAAGCTCAATATTCAGAAAACAAAGATCATGGCACCTGGTCCCATCACTTCATGGCAAATAGATGGNCTGAAGAGGAGAGGCAGAATAGTGTTTGTGTAGTTAATAGATTAGGCTTTGAAGAAAAATCCAAATTCCACTGCTGACATTTGCTAGCTGTGTCGCCTTTGGCAAATGACCTCTACAACTGAGTTTTCTTATCTGAAAAATGGGGAGAATCACCATACCAACCTCACAGAGATGTGTGAGGATTCACATGAGGTATCACTGCAGATGGTGACTGCAGCCATAAAATTAAAAGACACTTACTCCTTGGAAGAAAAGTTATGACCAACCTAGATAGCATATTCAAAAGCAGAGACATTACTTTGCCAACTAAGGTCTGCCTAGCCAAGGCTATGGTTTTTCCAGTAGTCATGTAAGGATGTGAGAGTTGGACTATAAAGAAAGCTGAGTGCCAAAAAATTGATGCTTTTGAACTGTGGTGTTGGAGAAGACTCTTGAGAGTCCCTTGGACTGCAAGGAGATCCAACCAGTCCATTCTAAAGGAGATCAGTCCTGGGTGTTCACTGGAAGGACTGATGTTGAAGCTGAAAGTCCAATACTTTGGCCACCTGATATGAAGAACTGACTCATTGGAAAAGACCCTGATGCTGGGAAGGACTGAGGGCAGGAGGAGAAGGGGATGACAGAGGATGAGATGGTTGGATGGCATCACCGACTCAATGGACATGAGTTTGGCTAAAATCCAGGAGTTGGTGATGGACAGGGATGCCTGGCGTGCTGTAGTTCATGGGGTCGCAAAGAGCTGGACATGACTAAGTGACTGAACTGAACTGATACACAGAAAAATATTAAATTCCTCAACTTGAGATATCTGGCATTCTTTAATTAGAGGATAGTTGATTTACAATATCAAGTCAGTTTCAGGTGTACAGCAAAATGAATCAGTCATACATATTCATATGTCTACTCTTTTTTAGATTCTCTTCCCATATAGGCCATTACAGAATATTGAGTAGAGTCCCCTGTGCTATACAGTAGGTTTTTATCAGGTATCTATTTTATACATGGTAGTATGTATATGTCAGTCCCAATCTCTCCATTTATTCCTCGCTACCCACCTTAACCCCTGGTAACCATAAGTTGTTTTCCACATCTGTAACTCTATGTCTGTTTTTTTAGATAAGTTCACCTGTACCCTTTTATCAGATTCCACAAATAAGCTATATAGATTATCATACTGAGTGAAGTAAATCAGACAGGGAATAACGCACAACTTTAAATGCTGAGATTAACTAACTATAGCAGTAAATGCTGGAATCATCAAAATCCTCCAAGATAACGTTACAGCCATGACTAACACACATTTTTTTTTTTTTAATTGGAGCATAATTGCTTTACAATGCTGTACGGGTTTTCTCTAACAGTAATCTTTTGATGTTTCAACTACCTGGTCTTTGTTGCAAAAACTCCCATAAACACTGGCTCCTGCCTTACCTCTTTGGAACAGTCTCTCAGAGTGACCTGAGGGGTTATCTTCTGGGCTTATGTCCTCAGTTTTGTCCATCAAGTAAATTATAATTCTCAACTTTCAGGGTGTGCTTTTTTTTTTTTTTTTTCCCAGTCGACACATTCTAAGACTGACTCAGTGGGGACCCATAATACCAGCTATTGGTATAACCGTTTGTTTAAATGCCTTTTGCCAGTGTCTTCTTCCATATTCCTTCAGGTCAACGGACTCCAAATTCTCTTTTTTTTCTTTCCTAAAAAGTTTACTTACATGAAACACATTTACTTTACTATCTCACGTATATTCTCTATAAACACGCACACAAAAAAATGCAGCCACACTATTTGACAAAAGGTTTCTAAACTGAGGAACACAACAGTGTAGTGACAAGTTCAGTGTAACATGGCAGGTCGGTTTCATCATCCATAAAACAGATGTCCTGCCAACGCTACAGGATTGTTGTAAGAATCAAGTGAGACTCAAGTGCTGTGTTAACTGTAAGTGCCAGTTACACAAAGTGAAGTCATAGCCATTACATATGCTTTCCAAGGGGGGAAAAGGTAACTTTATACCAGTATTTGTCAAACTCTTTCCTTCATTAACTCCAAGGACTCACTATTATATCCAGATCAGCCTTCCACCTAGGGAAAAATGAGCAAGGTTTTCAAGCAGAAGAAACTAAATTAATGGCAATGAGATTTCTTATGAAATAAGATCCATAGTCCTCCACTACATTAGCTAATCAAACATGTATACTGTTCTTATTTCATTTCCATTTTGATATCCATAACTAGACTGTCTAGGAATCAGCATAATGATTGAGCCTAAGTTCCAATTCTGCTTTCTTCATTTACTTGCTGTGTGACTTTAGTGAATTACTTAACTTTCCTGACTCTCTTTTATCATCCATAGAAAGGGTATTATAATAATAGCACTTATCTAACAGTGCTCCATCCCCAAGTACAAAGGCCCATGCATGTCTCCTGCCTCTTGTTTGTAGAGAATCTGAAGTCTCCCAGGCCTCCCTGAGTCACAAAGGACCAGGCTCAAGCAACTAATGATTAGGTCAATAGAATCACAGTATCTGATGCACATACCTGAGTTGTTTTACAAGTACTTTAACTGACATCAGAGGAAAAGGGCTGACTGCATGATGACCATACCACAGCCATAACATAAGCTTCCTGATCTTGAGCAATACTGTCAGTGGCTAGCACAATTCCTAAAACTGGCCTTAAGAGAATGGGATTAACACTATTGCCCATAATAATCTATATTTTTGTGGACATCAAAATAATCATAGCTTATCCTGCCTATATATGGTACAGCCCTAGGTCAATATTTCCCACTGAAAGAATATGGTATCCTATGTCAGCAGGAAGAAGTTACTCAAGACAGACCTCTGTCCATTATCCCATGGAAATGGAATGATATTCTGACAAGTGGGGGTTTGTAAGCAACTTCAGGCAGGAAAGAGCTTTTTGCAGAAAAGAGCTCTCCGCAGGAGGCTTCTTTGTCTTGTCACTAAACCTTAAACCAGACACTGCTAGGCTCTACTTATCTCAGCACAACTCAAGCACAACTTTCAGATCTTTCAATCACACAATACTTTGCCTAACTTGTTAGGTCTTTTCCACAGACCAAAGAAGTAGAAATGAAAAATAAGTAATTAACAGATAACCAGATCTCTTCCCCAGTTCCCCCTTCAGTGGTCTCAAGAACAAACTGTGTGAGTAAGGCAGAATCTAAAGAAAAATCACAAGCCTGCTCACAGTGGGGAATGGAGATGACTCTGACCCCCTATTCAACGATTAACTGAGATTACTTTCCTTTTCCCTTTTTAAAGCTTTGATAGGGGCTTTCCTGGTGGTCCAGCGGCTAAGACCCTGTGCTCCCAATGCAGGAAGCCTGATGCGACCCCTGGTCAGGGAACTAGGTCCTGCACGCCGCAACTAAAGGTTCCTCTTGCCACAACTAAGACCTGGCAGAGTCAAATTAATACGTAGATAAATATTTTTCTTAAAAAAGCTTTCATGGACTAGCAGAATCTTTGAAGGTGGTTTTAAGGGAACATTGAGTCCACTATCTCCCCAGATGATCAGCATTTTGATTAAAAGCAACTTTCCTTTCTACCAATATTTCTTTCTCCCTCCCTCTCCCTCTCCTGTATTGATTTTCAAGCAGCTAGCAGCCAGACTTGATTTGGTAACAGCAGCATTATTATCATCAGTAAGTGTATTAATACATATAAAATATGTGTAATTATACATGGTGCTTAATATATGTTCCTCTTTTTATACAACTGCTTAGTGTTTAACACTGATAGGCATACAGCAGACAATAAATTCTGATTGATGGATTTCATTAGAAAGTGGGATGGAACAAACCCACATGGAATCATCTGGTATACCATCCCAGGCAGCAAGGCTGTAACAGTCAGACCAACCCAACCCCTGCTCGGTCTACTTTTAAACATTTTTAGGGAAAAAAATCTATATTTGGAACACGTTAAGTGTTTAACAATCTATACCACTATCTTAATTATAGGAATGAATTCCCTGAATCTGCTAGGATTCCCTCTATATGCATTTTCCATACCTGGCCTCTCTACATTATTACAAGCTACTGGTCTGCCTTCTTTTTTAAAGCCCAACAACCTCAGCCCCATTACTCTGGCCTCAGGGTTAGCAATGTTTACTTTGTTTGAATTCCCAAGTGTAGAAATGTTTCAGGCACTATACTGACCCAGGTTAAAAAAATCCTGAAAAACTCAAAGAGGATTACACTGGAAAGTGCAAGAAACCCAAAAACCACAAAGTAAACTTCCAACAGGTTTCAGTCTTGTACTCATTGGCACCACAGAATGTCGCAGATACAACAATTCTGATCAAAACTATTTACTGCAGAAGGTAAATGAATATATTCATTTTTATTCATCCCTATTACAACATTATGAAAAGTGAGCCCTAGTACAATCTGAATAAAGTCCCCCGAGGAATAAAATCAATTATGGACGTACTATGTACTTACACTCAGACTTGGAAATTCAGCACTTTAAGCTAATTTCCCTCTTGATATTTTCAGATTTAATTCAATAACTAAGTACTGCTTATTAGTAATATTAATGTACCATATGCTATCTCTGTCATCTTAACAATCTTCTTGGTTTTTTGTTTTATTTTTTTTTACTAAAATATCAATCTAACTTCTGGAATCCTACCCAAGAGAATCTATGCAAAATTACAATGAACATATTCATTCTATAGACATAATAATTAGCCATGAACCCACGTATGAATGCTTATAATTAATTTCTTGTATACATTATAATAATTTTACTTGAAATTATAAAATCTGCATAATTTGGCTAATATAAACAGCTACTAGTCCGAGACACTGTACAAAGTCCTTTAAGTACCTTTTCTCATTTTATCTTTACAAAGAGAGAAAATAGCTCAGGGAATCACCAACTTACTTACGTTTGCACAACCAGTAAGTATCAGAGTAAAGATTTTAATTCAGTCATTCTAATATCAGAACACCTTCCCAACAAGGCTTTTCTGCTGCTTTACTCTGGAGATGTATTTGAAAAACATATGTGGTAACACAGTAAAAAAATCACATTAAGCCAGAGAAATATCTTTTCTATAAAGAGCTGTCAACACCACCAACACAAAGAAAGAGAGGAGGGCTCTAATGAGCCTCCTCCCTCAAAGAAAAATCAGTTATAATGTTTTGTTTCGAAGACAGAACAATAGAAAAGATATTATGACTCCAATTTTTATATTAAGAAAAAGCAAACATAAACTATTAAGTTACTGTGACTATTAAAAACTACACTTCAGTACTGTGAACTAACTGATTATTTCACCAGTTTTAGTTTCAGAATTTAACGATACAAAAGTTCAAAAGAAAATCTGCTTTATGTGGCTTAAATAACTCCACTCTTGGGGGCTCATCAACAGACCCTGTGACTCATGTCCACAATGGTGGTTACAGAGGTGGTTATATAATCTTATCAGTGTTATCTGGTGGGATTTCTAGGGCTAAGAAGTTACCTGAATGCTTTCTTTCTGTGGATGATGTAAAAGGGAAACCACCCCTGTCCTTAGCTACAATGAGAGAGCTGGTGCAGCTGAGAGTCCCTTCCATAAGACCCGAGGACAAGTTAGGCAAGTTTGGCTCCTGGAACTAAAACCACTCCTGAGCCTTTCACTTCTTGAACAAATAAATTCCCTTGATTATTCAGGCCATTTGATTAGCCTTTCTGTCCCCTGTGACCAAAGATTCCTAATTAAAACAGAAGGTCAAAAGTCAAGAAACATAAAAAACACGTATATAATAAGAACATTCTCTCTTCCTTCCCTAGTCTTCCCCCAGTACAGCCACACAAGGGAAGCCACTGTCACGAACACATTTTAAGCCAGCTGGACCTTAGGACTGCCAGTGTGGGAGCAGATGATGAAAAAAGGCAGCGCTGTTAGTGGACTTACAGCCTGTGCAGCTGACAAACCTTAAGGTAGGAGTTCGCTATCATAATCCTGCCAGTCTCACTGAACTGGCAATTCAGTCCTTTTGGATCAACAAGTCCCTTAAGAGTCTGATGAAACCACCATGAGGCATCATCTCACGCCGGTCAGATGGCTGCCATCAAAAAGTCTACAAGCAATAAATGCTGGAGAGGGTGTGGAGAAAAGGGAACCCTCTTACACTGTTGGTGGAAACGCAAACTAGTACAGCCACTATGAACAGTGTGGAGATTCCTTAAAAAACTGGAAATAGAACTGCAATACGACCCAGCAATCCCACTGCTTGGCATACAAACAGAGGAAACCAGAATTAAAAGTCACACATGTACCCCAATATTCATCGCGGCACTGTTTACAATAGCTAGGACATGGAAGCAACCTAGATGTCCATGGGAAGATGAATGGGTAAGGAAGCTGTGGTACATGTACACAACAGAATATTACTCAGTTGTAAAAAAGAACACATTTGAGTCAGTTCTAATGAAGTGGATGAAACTGGAGCCTATTATACAGAGTGAAGTAAGCCAGAAAGAGAAACACCAATACAGTGTATTAACAAATATATATGGAATTTAGAAAGACGGTAGTGACAATCCTATATGCAAGGCAGCAAAAGAGACACAGATGTTAAAGAACAGACTTTTTGACTCTGTGGGAGAGGGCGAGGGAGGAATGATTTGAGAGACTAGCATACCATATGTAAAAAAGATGACCAATGCAAGTTCGATATATGAAATGGCACTCAAAGTTGGTGCTCTGGGACAACCCAGAGGGATGGGGTAGGGAGGGAGGTGGGAGTGGTTTCAGGATGGGGAGATTCATGCTGATGTATGGCAAAAACCATCGCAATATTGTACGGTAATTAGCATCCAATTAAAATAAAATAATAAACTTTTAAAAAGAGTCTGATGAAACTTATGGATTCCTTTCACCAGAGACCTATAAATATGCAAATAAACCCTTTTCTCATACAGTTTAGGGGATCCAAGAGTCGTCCTACCCCCAAGCCCGCCCATGTCAATCTACTGACCCAAGTCAAGAACCCAGTTTTTAGCTTGAGCAATATGAACAGAA
The DNA here is from genome assembly GCA_006410675.1 of Oreotragus oreotragus. NCBI lineage: Eukaryota > Metazoa > Chordata > Mammalia > Artiodactyla > Bovidae > Oreotragus > Oreotragus oreotragus. The sequence goes on from SJYX01018944.1 coordinate 305,846, forward strand.
ATGGGGTAGCAAGCATCTTCCTGCTCAGTTTCTCAAAAAGTTCAGCCTCAGAAATTCCCCGGTGACCCAGTGGTTAAGACTGCACTTCCATTGCAGAGGGCACAGGTTTGATCCCTGGTCAGAAAACTAAGATCTCACGTGTCACAGAGCATAGCCAAAAAAGAAGAAAAGAAAGGCCACCCTCCATGCCAGAGACTCCCACAAGCCTCTCCAAAGATGCCTCACAGACACTGTCCTTTCAAGAGCCTTCTGGAAACCCATCCACTTGCAAAATCTTTCACTCACTCATCCTCTAATAGAAATAAGGCAGGAATCATGAAGAACATGAACAGAAGCTTTTGCTACTGTCATAAAAAATCAAGTATGATTTTATACGGTTACTGGATTTCCCTGACCAATCAATTTTTAAGTTACAGGAAAAGCTTTGTATAGCACTTATACTGGATTCAAGTATCATACAGTTTAGGGGATCCAAGAGTCGTCCTACCCCCAAGCCCGCCCATGTCAATCTACTGACCCAAGTCAAGAACCCAGTTTTTAGCTTGAGCAATATAAACAGAAATGGGGTAGCAAGCATCTTCCTGCTCAGTTTCTCAAAAAGTTCAGCCTCAGAAATTCCCCGGTGACCCAGTGGTTAAGACTGCACTTCCATTGCAGAGGGCACAGGTTTGATCCCTGGTCAGAAAACTAAGATCTCACGTGTCACAGAGCATAGCCAAAAAAGAAGAAAAGAAAGGCCACCCTCCATGCCAGAGACTCCCACAAGCCTCTCCAAAGATGCCTCACAGACACTGTCCTTTCAAGAGCCTTCTGGAAACCCATCCACTTGCAAAATCTTTCACTCACTCATCCTCTAATAGAAATAAGGCAGGAATCATGAAGAACATGAACAGAAGCTTTTGCTACTGTCATAAAAAATCAAGTATGATTTTATACGGTTACTGGATTTCCCTGACCAATCAATTTTTAAGTTACAGGAAAAGCTTTGTATAGCACTTATACTGGATTCAAGTATTTTGTGATTATTTCTATAAAACACAGGACAAAAAAAAAAAAAACCCTTGGTATAATCTTCCTTTATATACTATTTCTACAAGAAAATAAGCTTCCAATTTAAGTTATTTAAATATTTATTTACAACACACTCTTCCAGGAAATTAAATGAAAGTGTACTATGTCTGAATCTCTCTTATTTAAATGCAATAATGAATTACACCAAAAAGTGCGTCTATAATCACTCTAATAAAACCAGAAAGCAGGTAAATTGAAGCACTCTTTTATATTTGAGGAGAGAGATTCGTAGAAAAATAAAATGCTTTATTCCAGGTTGTCATGAGCAGATAACACTAGGAAAGTGGTGCTTTTAAAAGTTCAGAATGTGGGACTTTCCTGATGGTCCAGTGGTTAAGAGTCCACACTTCCACTATAAGGGGCACAGGTTCGATCCCTGGTCAGGGAACTAAGATCCCACATGCTACGTGTCCTGGCCAAAGTGAAGAAAAAAAAAAAAAGAATGCACGGAGGGACAAGGTGACTCCAATGTACAATAAATTCACTTAGACTTGCAAAAAGTTACAAAGCAATGTCACCATATTTTATTATCCAAATAATCTCTTACTACTTGTGGACAAATAAAGTCACGGATTATGGATTTTCTACGTGTGTTTACAAAATACTAATACATACATTTCTATTCCAGTAGCAGATTAAAACTCAGCAGTCACATCAGCTTTTTTCAAAGGCATGTGAAACACTGTAACCTTAGATACTGTATAAAATTTTAAATTCTGAAGGGAATCTTTCTTAATCTCTCTTCAGCTTCACATGTAAAAGCTTAATAAAATGAATGACAAGGATACACACTAGTGTCATCAGCAGTCTGATAATAAACCTTCAATAGTCTGCCTATTCACAGCATTTATCACTTTTCTAAAATAATTAAAATGTGAACCTGATGTCTTCTAGGTTCTGTCCCAACAGGGTCAGGGCTGTCTTGCCTGTGTGTTCACCTTAGCTAATTTCCCTCACCAAACACAGGTTAAGAACCCTCTTTCCATCATATATAGCCTCTGCCATTTCCAAAGACAGTCATCCTAGCCCAGGGAGATTCAGGATGAGGCTGTGGAGGCAGCCTGGGAGGAAGGAGGCCTGAGAGCAAGTGCCTGGACCAAGCCCAGTGCAGGAACCAGGAGGCAGGCCACCTGCCAGGGGATGTGATGACCAAGGAATGTGAAGGCAGACGCATGCTGGCTCAGAAATGCCATCAGCACCTTTTAGATTTTCAGGGCATTTTCAAATACTGGAAATTTTGACCGGGGACTCTTCTTAAAAGTGTACACACACAAGACTGAGAAAATATCCACTTTTCATATCGAAGAACAGGGAAAGAAGGTTTCTAGCCCCGGTTATCACACTCTCAGCTGAGTACTGGCTCAGCTGAGCTACCCCGATGCTCAACCTGGTCCCTCCTCAGCCGTGGGAACTGCTTTTGAATAGCACTGTTTACTGCCAGGCACAGACTTCTACCAGGCCCAGAAGGTGGTATGCCCACATTCCAGTAAACACTTGATTTCTTTCTTAGGTGCTGGGCTGAAGTTACATCTCCTATCTCTTATTGCAGGAAACTGTATCCCACTCTTACTCACAGTCAGCATGCATGACTAATGAAATGGAGGGAAAAGAAATACATTTTGATGTAAAATTGCCAAGATTTAAGGTACCACTGGTAAAACAGCTCAAGAAAAGGACAGAGATACAGCTCGTGTTATCAAATCTGGGGACGTAGGCAGGCCTATGGGGGCCTGGCAAGGGGCAGGGGTCACACAGGAGCAGGAAGGCTTTCACTTCCCACGAATGGGAGAAAGGAGGAGATACTGATGAGACTAAGACAGGACCGGAACAGCTAGAGAGACTGGTGTTCTAGGCATGCTTCTGGGAAGAGTTTAGGCAACTAGGGTTAAAAGACTGAAACGAAACCCAAGCACAAGTTGACCCGGCACTGATACGAAAAGTTCAGTTATAAATTCCTGCTTGCCTGGAGGCAGAATTGGTTCCAGACTGCTGAGTGGCTGAGCCAGGAGGTGGGACTCAAGGGCGTGGGAGCAGGGACGGGTTGTGGGGAGGAGGGGGGTTGGTATACTGTGAAGGTTGGAATCCGGTGGAATCCAACAGCCTGCTTTAATCCAAGCAGTGCAGATGACTAACAGTGGAAACCAGACTCAAGAAATCATGAGTCACCCTTAAGAGGAACCAACGTCAGTGTCAATAACTTCTCTGGGAACTTGGAACACATGTGCTAGAACAAATATTTTGGAACTGAATATCTTGCACCAACATTGAATCACTCCTTCATTTTGGATAGATCACTATAAATGTCCTTGTTTTCAGAGCTCTTCAATTACCAAATGAGGCTAATAATATCTGTTTAGATATTTTTACCAGTTAAAAAAAAGTCAATAACAACTGACCTTTTAGAAAAATGAATTATTATTACACTTGAACGTCTTACCCTGGAGAAAAGTGCCCACAAACAGTCCACTCTGGACTGTAAAATTGTTAGTGGGCTAATGCTCAGAATGAACATGCTGTTTGTTTTCAAACCACAGCAGGGCAATTAAAATCTGAATTTCTATAAAATGAGATATGAGTTCATTTTCCTCACACATTCTCTCCCAACTTAAAGAAAACATTCGCTAATTTCCTATTACAGGCAAGGCATTGTATGAGCTAAAAAGATTACAAAAGTACAAAAATAACTAAGATCAAAAAATACTTGACCTTAAAGACAGAATCAAAAGGTTAAGTATTGTTAGTTTGCTCTTTATCACAGATGTAATATGTTAAGACTTAAATCAAAATATTTTTCCAGCTATTCTTACAGTTAAAATATACTAGACATTCATTCACAACATGGATGGAAAAGTACTATGCTAAGTGAAAGAAGTCAGTTACACAAAAGACTAAATTCTCTATGATTTCATTTATATGGCGTTTAAGAACAGGTGAAACCAATTTATGTAGTAGATATCTTTAAATGTTTGCCTGGATTGTGGCGGGGGGTGGTGACAGCTTGAGTTGAAAGGGTGATGAAAATGTCCTCTGTCTTATTTTGGGTGGCTGGTTATGCAATTGTCAAAACTTGCCAAACTGAACATTTAACTACATCTTACAGGATGTGAAATATGTCTTTTACATGTTAAAAAAAAAAAAAATTCAGGCTCCTCCGTCCATGGGATTTTCCAGGCAAGAGTGCTAGAGTGGATTGCGATTTCCTTCTCCAGGGGATCTTCCCGACCCAGGAATCGAACCCGGGTCTCCCCAATTGCAGGCAGACGCTTTACCGTCTGAGCCACCAGGGCAGCCATGGGGTAGCAAGAGTCAGACACGACCTAGCAACTAAACCAGCACCACATACTACTCTAATACCAGGGTGCTTTGGCTATTCACGGGGAAGGAATTCCAGAGAATATTTCTTTTTTATATTTATTTTAGGTTCAATATTTTTTTTATTGATGTGTAGTTGATTTACAATGTTGCCTTAATTTCTGCTGTACAGCAAGGTGATTTTTTTATATTCCTTTCCATGGTTTAACATAGGATATTGAATGTAGTTCTCTGTGCTGTACAGTAGGACCTTATTTATTAGAAAGTATTATAGGAGACCTCCTGCAGTGCAGGAAATCCAGGTTCAATCCCTGGTTTGGGACGATTCCTTGGAGAAGGAAATGGCAACCCACTCCAGTATTCCTGCCTGGGAAATTCCATGGACAGAGGAGGCTGGTGGGCTGCAGCTCATGGGGTCACAAGTGTTGGACACAACTTAGTGACTCCACTGCCACCACCACCACACTAGTTATAAGATTTGTCAAGGGGAGAAATTCTTGAATATGTACCTCAGAGTTTCTGTGGGGCTTTTCCACCATCATACAAATTCTGATTCATGCCTCAGGAGCTTGGTTACGACTCCCAGCTAATATTGGTCACTTCCAAACAGGAATGAGTCACACCCCTCAGCTGGTGGGGCAGGAAGACAAGAGAACCAGTTTCTGGCTGAGAATCTAGAAAAGGAATTCTTGCTAGCTCCCCACCCCTCCAAGTCAGGAGAGGAAAGGGTGGCGCACGGGCAACAAGAGATGCGGGTCCTCCTCCCCATCCGTCCTCCTCCCCCGGAAGCGCCAGGAAAACACACAGAACCGCCTGGGCCATACCTCACCTTCCCTTCAACGTCCATCAGAACACTATGTTAAACTGAGCTACAAAGAAACAGAAACAAGTTTTGCTCCTTTCCAATCCAGTGCTTGGGCTTCCCTTGTGGCTCAGCTGGTAAAGAATCAGCCTGCAATGGTGGAGACCTGGATTTGATCCCCGGGTTGGGAAGATCCCCTAGAGAAGCAAAAGGCTATCCACTCCAGTTTTCTGGCCTGGGGAATTCCACGGCCTGTGTAGTCCATGTGGTCTCAAAGAGTTGACACGACTGAGCGACTTTCACTTGACTTTTCTGGTGGCCCAGATGGTAGAGTCTGCCTGCAGTGCAATGCGGGAGACCCGGGTTTGACCCCTGAATTGGGAAGATCCCCTAGAGAAGGAAATGGCAGCCTACTCTAGTATTCTTGCCTGGAAAATCCCATGGATGGAGAAGCCTGGAGGGCTACAGTTCATAGGGGTCGCAAAGAGTCAGAGATGACACAGTGACTAACACTTTCACTTTCAATCCAGTGATAACATTCTAGCCAATCTACCCAGGGGTACACAGACACAGGCCCACTGGCACAGCAACAATGCTACTTGCTCACTTTCGCAAGGTGCGTTAACAGCTACTGAAAGCAATACCAACAAAGCTCCCATACGGAGGCTCCCCCACCCCTGTACAACTGGAGTTGTGAGCCTGAAACCACGTGTGGTGTTGTACACATTAATCTAGTGTACACCTTGAACCTTCTCGAAGACAACGTGCCTTTTAAAGACAGTAGTCTAAGGTCGTGCTATTTTTAGAATTATGAGAACAACAGCTGCACTTGTCAGCCATCCCCCGGGAGGGCCCAGTCCTCTGACCGGGCTTCGGATATGCCCTTCTGTTCTTGGCTGTGCTGCCCTGGTTCTGCCTCTTTTTTCACAATCTTTAAATATAAATTTGCTGGTGACTGGCAGGCATGTTTGTCTTCCCTGCCAGTGGGCCTACTCATTGAGGGCAGAGGCTGTTTCTTCTGTCTTGTGTATTGAATTCCTAGTGCCCAGCACAACACCTGGCAGAGAGAGCGTGCTGAATAGACATTAGGTAAATAAATGGATTTCCATGTGCGTGTGTGGCGGGGGAGGTGGTATTTGATTATTTATTAGACCTTAAGCAGAACATGACCTATAGGAGGTCTTCAGAAAATATTTACCAAATTAATAAAAATTGTGAGGTGAGTTCAAGCCAGCTCGGAGCTAAATGAACTCTCTGACTTTTTAAAAAAGCAACAAACCAGATCTTATCTATGAAGGCCACTGCTAGCAATACTATGATCAGCTTTCAAAGGAATTTTTGTGTATGTGCCAAATAAGTTAGTCAAAATTGTGATGGAACTCTTCAAAATAAGCGTTTTGAAGTACAAAACAAGCCACTAGCCACAGATGAGGCAACTGTAAGCCTCAAGAAAACCATGATTACCCCATTGCTCAAAAGCCATCTGCTGTGTTGCTCACCATTAACAGTGAATGGCAAGGCCTGTTAGAAATGTTCCTGTCTCCTCTGTGACTTGGAAGCTGCAATATGCCTGTTATAGAAGCATGTACCCAGTGAGCACCAAACACTATCTAAATTTAAATGGAGGCAGGAAATATGAGCCTGTCAGGCATCTTGTGGATGGAGCATAGGCTGAAACCCTGGGGACAAGAAACGCAGTTCTAAGTGCAGTAACTGAAGGATGTAACTCTGGCTTTTATTGAAAAGTCACTTCTAGGGAAGACTTACATATAACGCAAATAACAGTAAACTCTCTTTGGGGATCAAAGCAGCCTTCCCCCTTTTCCTTTGCTCTCACCTACCCAAAAGGAATGGAATGTCTAACTTTTCTTAGGTCTGACACTGCTGGAGGGGGACCTGGCAGTGTTCCATTTCTAACAAACCAAGGCTGACTCATTCCCAAATGTCAAGCTTATAAAATGAGAAACCTTATTTCATATACCTATTTTGCAAATTATATATGGTCTATTTCCTTATTTTATATCACTAAATTTAAAGCAATTCAAGCCACAAGGATAATAATTTCTTTACGTGTTCATGTTTTGTCATTTTGAGCTGTGTCACATCCATCTCTTTTAACAGGTTGTTTTGTTTGACTTCAAACTTTTCAATAAAACTCAACTAATAGAAATTTTAGTCTTGTGGGAAAATTAAACATTTTAGAATTTTCCCATTAAAAATAACTGATCATTCACATGATAAGTAAAATTATGTATTTATTTAAAACTACCTATCTTATTAAATGTTTATTTTATTAAAAGTTCACATGATCAATATCAACAATTACCTTTTTAGGCCTTGATGAAAGATACTTTCAAAAATCTTAAATTTGTTAGATTAAGAGACATTCCTATTTCTTATATATTTTTTTAGTGTAAAGCTTATCAAAGTATCACTTAAATTTCATTATGAATTTTTATCCTATATTCTCTTACCTTTCTTACTAAAATTATATATATTCATGATATAATTCTACTGTGAAATGCATCTACTGGAAAATCCAACTTAAGTTATGCTGCTGCTGCTGCTGCTAAGTATATATTTTTTTAGTGTAAAGCTTATCAAAGTATCACTTAAATTTCATTATGAATTTTTATCCTATATTCTCTTACCTTTCTTACTAAAATTATATATATTCATGATATAATTCTACTGTGAAATGCATCTACTGGAAAATCCAACTTAAGTTATGCTGCTGCTGCTGCTGCTAAGGCACTTCAGTCGTGTCCGACTCTGTGTGACCCCATAGACGGCAGCCCACCAGGCTCCCCCATCCCTGGGATTCTCCAGGCAAGAATACTGGAGTGGGTTGTCATTTCCTTCTCCAATGCATGAAAGAGAAAAGTGAAAGTGAAGTCGCTCAGTCTGTCCGACTGTTAGCGACCCCATGGACTGCAGCCCACCAGGCTACTCCGTCCATTGGATTTTCCAGGCAAGAGTACTGGGGTGGGGTGCCATTGCCTTCCCCGTAAGTTATGCTAGTCACTTATATTTCTTCTGGTGGCTCAGTAGTAAAGAATCAGCCTGCAATGTGGGAGACCCAGGACTGATGCCTGGGTTGGGAAGATCTGAAGAAGGGAATGGCAACCCACTCCAGTCTTCTTGCCTGGGGAATTTCATGGACAGAGGAACCTGGAGAGCTATGTACAGTCCAGAGGGTCACAAAGAGTCAGACACAACTGAGAGACTAACATACTTTTTATATTTCTCCATTTTTAATTGCTTTATAATGAATGCCACTATTATTTATTGGCCTATTATGTGCCTGGAACTGTCCCTCATCCTTTTATATGTTTTAAACTTTATAAAAATCTTATAAGGTATATATCATTACCCCTTCTGTATTATCTCTACTCATTTTTCTGATCTAGAAACCAAGGCTCCAAAGTTACATCAGCCTATCCAAGGGTAGATCTGTATCCAACCTTTCCAATTATACCATACCACTCTTCAATAATCAATATCTTTCATTCATTGCCTAACTCATTCACCAAGATTGTATTGATCACCTACCCTGTGCCAGGCATTATGCTGCTCACTGAGATAATAGCTCTCAAGATGCCCTTAGTTTAATGAAAAAGACAAAAAGAACAATGAGCTGTATAAATGGAAGAGTAGTAAAATCTCTAATAAAAAGAAAAAGAGATATACCTGAGTTAAAATACAGGAAAAAACATCTATCCACAATACTAACATTATCTCCTAATTATGGAGGGCTTTATTCTATTAGACACCACAGTCCTACAAAGTAAGCTTTTTAAAATTATGTCAGTTTTTACATAATCACCCTTGAATAGGTTCTAATATTAACTCCGTTTTACAGATGAGGAGAAAGTTACATTAATCACTCAAGGTCACCCAGCTAGTGAATTTATAGGTTAGAATTTGAACTTCTATCTGCATAAAACTTTAGTAGTGGTGGCCTCCATCTCTGCCGCTGCTGCTGCTAAGTCGCTTCAGTCGTGTCCGACCCGTGCGACCCCATAGATGGCAGTCCACCAGGCCCCCCCGTCCCTGGGATTCTCCAGGCAAGAACACTGGAGTGGGTTGCCATTTCCTTCTCCAATGCGTGAAAGTGAAGACACTCAGTCATGTCCAACTCTTCACGACCCCATGGACTCCAGCCTACCAGGCTCCTCCGTCCATGGGATTTTCCAGGCAAGAGTACTGGAGTGGGGTGCCTCCATCTCTGCAGATCCAGGCTAAGGGCCTGATGAAAATACTGGGACAGGGGCAAGACAGCAGACCCTGAGGAGATTAGAATGACAGCAGGAGAAGCTGGTGTGGGATAAATTAAAAGGACCACAAACCAGCAGAGTGGCCCCTTTCTCCTTCATTACAGGCATTCACAGTCCAATAGGAAGCCGGTCCACAGCCTTGGCCAAGGTCAGGCTATCTGTAAAAGATGGTGGAAATAACCTTTCAACACAGGGAAAAGTCATCCTCTTTTACCTCCAACATAAGTACCTCTAGTGAAAGTGAAGTTTTCATCTGCAAATCCAAGCCTCAAGTAAAGACCACTTTTACCTGATCCCTAATATCTACATTTATCCAGGGCTTTGTTGGTGGTTAGGGATCCTGGGTCCTCGTCTCTCCTCTCCTCTGGGTCAAAGTAGATGTCGATTCCCAAGGCATCCCCCAACCCTGTGAGAGTGGGTTTAAGTATGCCGGGCCAACAAAGGCCGAGAAGGTCCTCTCTCAGAGACCCAGGGATAATCTCTGAAGATATTAAGAGAATGTGGGGCCAAGACTGACAGTGCCTGCAAACACAATGGTCAGAAATTGGGAGAGGGCTGGTGGGAAGAATGTCAAAGAGAGTTGTGCCAGGTCTTCTTTGTCGCACTCAGGCTCTCTCTAGTTGCCATGAACAGGGACCACTCTTCATGGTGGTGCAGGGGCTTCCCGCTGTGGTGCCTTCTCTTGTTGCCGGACACAGGCTCAAATGCATTCAGGCTTCAGTATTTGCAGCACATGGGTTCAGCAGTGGTGGCACACGGGCTAAGTCNTAAAATGAGAAACCTTATTTCATATACCTATTTTGCAAATTATATATGGTCTATTTCCTTATTTTATATCACTAAATTTAAAGCAATTCAAGCCACAAGGATAATAATTTCTTTACGTGTTCATGTTTTGTCATTTTGAGCTGTGTCACATCCATCTCTTTTAACAGGTTGTTTTGTTTGACTTCAAACTTTTCAATAAAACTCAACTAATAGAAATTTTAGTCTTGTGGGAAAATTAAACATTTTAGAATTTTCCCATTAAAAATAACTGATCATTCACATGATAAGTAAAATTATGTATTTATTTAAAACTACCTATCTTATTAAATGTTTATTTTATTAAAAGTTCACATGATCAACATCAACAATTACCTTTTAGGCCTTGATGAAAGATACTTTCAAAAATCTTAAATTTGTTAGATTAAGAGACATTCCTATTTCTTATATATTTTTTTAGTGTAAAGCTTATCAAAGTATCACTTAAATTTCATTATGAATTTTTATCCTATATTCTCTTACCTTTCTTACTAAAATTATATATATTCATGATATAATTCTACTGTGAAATGCATCTACTGGAAAATCCAACTTAAGTTATGCTGCTGCTGCTGCTGCTAAGGCACTTCAGTCGTGTCCGACTCTGTGTGACCCCATAGACGGCAGCCCACCAGGCTCCCCCATCCCTGGGATTCTCCAGGCAAGAATACTGGAGTGGGTTGTCATTTCCTTCTCCAATGCATGAAAGAGAAAAGTGAAAGTGAAGTCGCTCAGTCTGTCCGACTGTTAGCGACCCCATGGACTGCAGCCCACCAGGCTACTCCGTCCATTGGATTTTCCAGGCAAGAGTACTGGGGTGGGGTGCCATTGCCTTCCCCGTAAGTTATGCTAGTCACTTATATTTCTTCTGGTGGCTCAGTAGTAAAGAATCAGCCTGCAATGTGGGAGACCCAGGACTGATGCCTGGGTTGGGAAGATCTGAAGAAGGGAATGGCAACCCACTCCAGTCTTCTTGCCTGGGGAATTTCATGGACAGAGGAACCTGGAGAGCTATGTACAGTCCAGAGGGTCACAAAGAGTCAGACACAACTGAGAGACTAACATACTTTTTATATTTCTCCATTTTTAATTGCTTTATAATGAATGCCACTATTATTTATTGGCCTATTATGTGCCTGGAACTGTCCCTCATCCTTTTATATGTTTTAAACTTTATAAAAATCTTATAAGGTATATATCATTACCCCTTCTGTATTATCTCTACTCATTTTTCTGATCTAGAAACCAAGGCTCCAAAGTTACATCAGCCTATCCAAGGGTAGATCTGTATCCAACCTTTCCAATTATACCATACCACTCTTCAATAATCAATATCTTTCATTCATTGCCTAACTCATTCACCAAGATTGTATTGATCACCTACCCTGTGCCAGGCATTATGCTGCTCACTGAGATAATAGCTCTCAAGATGCCCTTAGTTTAATGAAAAAGACAAAAAGAACAATGAGCTGTATAAATGGAAGAGTAGTAAAATCTCTAATAAAAAGAAAAAGAGATATACCTGAGTTAAAATACAGGAAAAAACATCTATCCACAATACTAACATTATCTCCTAATTATGGAGGGCTTTATTCTATTAGACACCACAGTCCTACAAAGTAAGCTTTTTAAAATTATGTCAGTTTTTACATAATCACCCTTGAATAGGTTCTAATATTAACTCCGTTTTACAGATGAGGAGAAAGTTACATTAATCACTCAAGGTCACCCAGCTAGTGAATTTATAGGTTAGAATTTGAACTTCTATCTGCATAAAACTTTAGTAGTGGTGGCCTCCATCTCTGCCGCTGCTGCTGCTAAGTCGCTTCAGTCGTGTCCGACCCGTGCGACCCCATAGATGGCAGTCCACCAGGCCCCCCCGTCCCTGGGATTCTCCAGGCAAGAACACTGGAGTGGGTTGCCATTTCCTTCTCCAATGCGTGAAAGTGAAGACACTCAGTCATGTCCAACTCTTCACGACCCCATGGACTCCAGCCTACCAGGCTCCTCCGTCCATGGGATTTTCCAGGCAAGAGTACTGGAGTGGGGTGCCTCCATCTCTGCAGATCCAGGCTAAGGGCCTGATGAAAATACTGGGACAGGGGCAAGACAGCAGACCCTGAGGAGATTAGAATGACAGCAGGAGAAGCTGGTGTGGGATAAATTAAAAGGACCACAAACCAGCAGAGTGGCCCCTTTCTCCTTCATTACAGGCATTCACAGTCCAATAGGAAGCCGGTCCACAGCCTTGGCCAAGGTCAGGCTATCTGTAAAAGATGGTGGAAATAACCTTTCAACACAGGGAAAAGTCATCCTCTTTTACCTCCAACATAAGTACCTCTAGTGAAAGTGAAGTTTTCATCTGCAAATCCAAGCCTCAAGTAAAGACCACTTTTACCTGATCCCTAATATCTACATTTATCCAGGGCTTTGTTGGTGGTTAGGGATCCTGGGTCCTCGTCTCTCCTCTCCTCTGGGTCAAAGTAGATGTCGATTCCCAAGGCATCCCCCAACCCTGTGAGAGTGGGTTTAAGTATGCCGGGCCAACAAAGGCCGAGAAGGTCCTCTCTCAGAGACCCAGGGATAATCTCTGAAGATATTAAGAGAATGTGGGGCCAAGACTGACAGTGCCTGCAAACACAATGGTCAGAAATTGGGAGAGGGCTGGTGGGAAGAATGTCAAAGAGAGTTGTGCCAGGCCTTCTTTGTTGCACTCAGGCTCTCTCTAGTTGCCATGAACAGGGACCACTCTTCATGGTGGTGCAGGGGCTTCCCGCTGTGGTGCCTTCTCTTGTTGCCGGACACAGGCTCAAATGCATTCAGGCTTCAGTATTTGCAGCACATGGGTTCAGCAGTGGTGGCACACGGGCTAAGTCGCTCCACAGCATGTGAAATCTTCCCAGGCCAGGGACTGAACCCATGTTCCTTGCATTCCAAGGAAAATTCTTAACCACTGGACCATCAGGGAAGCCTCACAGAAGTTGTTAACATCAGGTCAATAATCGTTCCTTCACTGCCTTGTGACTGCCCACTCTCTGAAATGCTCCAGGATCCACCATTCAGTAGAGACAAAGGAATCATGGAGAACACTGAGCACCGATAATCTCATCATCAATCATTCCCTCCTCAGTCCTCCTGTGATCTTCTAAAAGCTCAATTTGTAGTAAAAGCTATTCACCTCTTACTTAAAAGTCTTCTTGTGCATACAATTACATGGTGACACACGGGGGCTGACGGCAATTGGGAGAATGGGAAAAGCCACAGGTGCCAGCGATGAAAATACCATCTTACGTTTATGAGTCATTTATCGGGAGCCCACAAAGTGTCAGCTGTTGGAATCTTTTGCTAAGATTCCCTGAAAGAGATTCCCCCTGAAATAGGTTTCCTGGAATCTGAAGAACATTATCATCCCGTCTGAAGATCAGTAAGAATATAGGAAAGCACATAGTAATTATCTCTTTGCAGAAACCGCATGCTATTCTTCAACTCTTTTATCTTTAAGTACATGTGTCTGCAGCACAGCCACGGTCATGATCTCCCTCAACCTGACATTTAGTGGGCAGTTCCTGCGCGCATAATGTGACACGGAGCAGCACAAGATAGACAGCAGGGAAGGACTTAGGGCTCTCCCAGGTTAAGAGCAGCCATTCCTAAGACTGAGGTTAAGTAAAAGAATTCGTTATGATGGTGACATTGTAACTGCCACTCAGGTAGTGTGAGTGAAAATGCCCCATACCCAGCACTGTTGGGCCTTCCCAGGTGGCACCAGTGGTAAAGAACTCGCATGCCAATTCAGGAGACATAAGAGACGTGGGGTAGATCCCCAGGAGGAGGGTCTGGCAACCCACTCCAGTAGTCTTGCCTGGAGAATCCCATGGACAGAGGGCCTGGCTGGCTGCAATCCACAGAGTTGCAAATAGTCGGACACAGCTGAAGCAGCTCAGCACACCAGCACTATACCAGCCTCCTTTCCTCTTAGCAACCCCACAAGGCCGAACAGACAGGCTGTGAACTCAAGAAACTTGCTCCAATTGATAGATTCTAGGGGGCCAAAGCCAACCGCTAATTCAGGTCCTCCGACTACAGGCCTGTCTTCCCTCCTCACGACTCTGTATTAGCACAGGCTTCATAGGCTCGCTCTTCCTTTTGCTTTAAACTGTCCTCTTTAGGGAATAACTCACCCCAATGAATGCAAGAGGCTTTGTCTCTAAAATCTTCTACTTTCCCTAAGAAGCATCTATGATCAGTGAGTTTACACTCTTTCTTCACTATCTGTATTACTTATTAACAAAAGTGGGTTTGATTTTTTTGGTTTTTCTTTTTTTGCTTGTTGGCTTTAGAAAAATAAAAGTATCTTGTGTTTCACACAGATTGAGCATTCAGGACTTGTTTAATAAGTAACAGGAGAAGGAAACAAAACAATACAACAAATGAATGCAATTGTTTAAAATCACAATATAAATTATAACAAAACACTTAAAATAATGTTAAGGGTTTATATGTGGGGAGGTTGTATTATTTTTGTTTTAAATTTAGTGAGGAATAACTTTTATTAGAAACTTCACACAAATCAGAAAAAAGTAAAAATAAAAACATGTTTTAGTTTATGTCTATGTGATGCCACAAGAAAAATCTCACCATCACCTTGTCTGTGCCAAGTCAAACATTATTTTTCAAACATCTAGATTGAATGTCTGAAGAAATCATAAAAAAATAAATTATGTAAACACAATGTTAGTTTATATAAAACAAGCTTTATAAACAAACCTATAATTTGCATAATTGCACTTTGTGGAAGAACATCTATTTACATGACTTTGACCTCTGGCTCAAGTTCTGCCAAAGTTAAAATAAAAATTATAGAAAAGAGAATTTTAATGACTAATATCCTTTTTTCCCCCAATTTCAAGTATTTGTATTTTCAAATAATGTAGGAAACAGTAGAGTTTCAATGTTCCAGATTGAAAGCATTAAATATAAAAGCAACATCTGGACTTCACAAAAGAATACATTTTCTTCCATTTGTATTTTTGGCTGCTGAACAACTTACTGTAGCAAGTTCTTTCAATTAATATTCAGACATGTAGCCAGGGCAGTAATAAGTACCATGGCAGAGAAAGTTGCCTATTAACCCTTCAACTTGTCTTCTCTGCAAACATTCCATCTGATTTGGGGCTGAATAGTATTTGGATTGCTCTTTGGCACATGTCCAAAGTATTCTATTGTTGACATTTTCATCAAGCAGTCTTTAAACTGGCTTACATCTTTTAAGATGGGTGCTAAATAATTTTAGTTGCATTTTAAAAGGCAAGGCAAAACTAAAGGAAAAGCAATAATGACATAAAACAATGACTACCCTGTATTAAATTCTCACAATCTCTACATTTACATATGAGTTACCAATCAGTCAAGAAGTACATTTCCTTGGTTGAAGGTGACTGGAAATATATTTTTCTGTTCTAAAACTAGTGATTTTTGCATAGATCCAAATTCTGAATGATTTGTATCAAAAGCAGATCAACCAGCTTATAACTTGTAACAAAAAAAGCTTCGCATTACAATCTAAAATACCATCTCTTAACAAATATTTGGACTCTGTGAAAAGCATTATGATACTTAGGTTGTAGGGTACAAAGGAAATGAGACAGCACTTCTCCTTCTAAGGCTATGCAGTTTGCTAAAATGTGGTAAAGTAACTGGAATGCAAAACACAAAGTGATGTGTATGAAAAAAGAAGAAAACCTAAAGAATTAGCTAGAGTGGAAATTTCTATAAAATACAATGATTTTAATCTAACTTGCTACAAATAACACTGAGAGTGCAAGATCATCCTTTAACTAACCATTAGATTGGGACTTCCCTGGTGGTCCAGTGGTCAAGACTCCATGCTTTTACTGCAGAAGGAACGGGTTGGATCCCTGGTCAGAGAACTAAGATCTCACATGCCGCTTAGCGTGGCCAAAAAATATAAATAAAGCTAGACTGTGGAGTTCTTAACAACATGCTATAATCTTCCTCCAAGAATGTCAGAATTTAAATAGCATCTCTGAGGGTAATCTTTACAGGAGTCTAAATTTCTTGGTTTCTAAAAGAAAGAAAAAAAAAAAAGAAACACACGGCAATCAACATATGTGATTGTTGCAACCTCTTGAGAAAAAAATAGGGGTAGGGTATGTGTGTGTAGAACTCTTTCCCTCTTTTAGAGCTGCTTGTGTCAGATCCAAAGAACTAAGCTAAGAGAAGACTGGGGAGTCTTTTGGAAAGCAATTATTTGACTTGAGAGTTAGAACATGGAAGATACATTGTGGATTTGAAATTGAAAATAATAAAAGGTTTACACAACAGGGTAAGACTGACTATGCTCAAACAGAAGGACTTTAAGAATCGCTTGCTTTTTAGCCATCATACCCTGGTGGAGAACACACACATACACGCGCACACCATACACGTAACAGCCGCCTGTCAGAGCAAGTAAGGCAAGGACAGCATCAGGGATGATTCGCTGGAAAATCAGGCAACATTCAGGAGTGCTCAGAACACTCCACATCCCCTCGCCTATCTGGCCATTCCTCGGGGGCCAGCCCTGCCTCTGCAAAGCCATCCTGGAGTCTCCTAAGCAAGGTCACATATTTTGTCCTTGGTGCCACCATGACACTGGTACACACCTTGATCACAGTCTAGCATTAATCACAGATGACTGCAATTATCTATTCACATATCTGCCTCCTTCCCAGATAATGAGGAACTGGAAGGTCAGGGACCACAGAACCTAGCAGAGAGCCTGGAAGAACATATACAATCAGCACTTTTATAATAGATGACTGTGCGCATCTCCAAGTGCCAGAGAAAAGAACTCCCCAAGGCCATAAAAACCACTAACCATTATGCTTATTATTTACTTAATTAAATTCACTTAACTTACATAAATTTATTTAATTAATTAGTTTAATTATTCAGAGTAATTCATTTCTTCTTCCTTTCAACAATGATTTACTTGGTTTCCACTGACGATATCAAGCATCATATGGCACTGAAAGTAACCCAGTCTTGTCCAACTCTTAGAGACCCCATGAACCATATAGTCCATGGAATTCTCCAGGCCAGAATACTTAAGTAGGTAGTCGTTCCCTTCTCCAGGGGATCTTTCCAACCCAGGGATTGAACCCAGTTCTCCTGCATTGCAGGAGGATTCTTTACCAGCTGAGCCACCAGGGAAGCCCAAGAATATTGGAGTGGGTAGCCTATCTGTTCTCCAGAGGATCTTCCTGACCAGGGTCTCCTGCATTGCAGGCGAATTCTTTACCAGCAGAGCTACCAGGGGACTAACTTAGAACAGAAAACACACAAAACACCGCAGAAAGTTTATTATATTTTAGAGGAGGGTGAGGAAGAGAGAATTTTCTTAAATTACCGGAGTGGAATGTCTATGACATTTGGGATATTTTATATGACCTAGCCTCAGCCCTCAAGAAATTTACATTATAGTTGGTGGAATTAATGCAAAGATAATGAATAACAAAAATACCAGGTGAGTGCTAATTGTGTGGAACAAAAAAATTAGGAGTGTGAACATCCACTGGTGGCCACTTTGGGCTTAGAGAGATCAACAATAGCTTTCTGGGATTGTGATGGGTTTGGAAGGGGAGGGAGCTGCTGAGAAAGAGGAGAGTCTACTATTGCTGGGAAGGGGAATGGTCTGAGCTACAGCAGAAGAGAAAAGTGCAAGGCTTGCAGAACAATGCAAAATTCTCCCCTCCTGCACATATGTTCTCCTCCTCCTGCTATTACTTTCCACCTAATCTCTCAGCTCAAGTCCCCACCTTGGACTCCTCTCTGTTTGCTGGAAGGCTTCAGTCTCCAAGACCTTAAAGGTGCTGCCTCTCTCACAAGCTCTCAGTTCCATTTCTCTCTATTCCCATGACCACCACTGGCCATTTCTGAACCTGACTACCAGAAAGGCTTACCTCGACCATCTCCCCTCTCCAACCCATTTCCCAATACACTGACAGTGAGACCTTTCCAAAAGCAAATTTGATTCTATCACTCCTTTCCTAATCATCTTTCATGAGCTCCAGATCACCTACAGCTGGGGTCCCCAACCCCTGGGCTACAGACCTTCCCTTGCATTACGGCCTGAGTTCTGCCTCCTGACAGATCAGCAGCAACATTAGATTCTCAAAGGAGCATGAACCCTATTGTGAACTGTGCATGTGAAGGATCCAGGCTTCATTCTTCTTATGAGAATCATCCTAACTATCATCCCCTACCCCATCCATGGAAAACCTGTCTTCCGCAAAACCAGTCCCTGATGCCAGCTGGGGACCACTGACCTACAGGGTAAAATCCAAAACCCTTAAAATGTTTGGGGGATTCTTCATGATGCCACACTTTCCTGGCTTCTCATCATTGCTCTCCTCCACCACAGGCAGTACTTGGAACTCCAAACTTTCTGCCTGTCTGCTTCTTCAACAGCTGGCCCAGCAATCTCCTCTGTGCAGCCGTCTTCTGTCCTCCTCCATGGTTGTGGACATACTTCAATAATAGCACTTACTGCAAATGGCTGGTTCCGTGGAACCTTCTCTCTACGGCCAGGACATGCATCTTACTCTCCCCACAACAAGCTCAGCACTTAATCCTACCTAGCACAGGTTTGCTCAACTAATGGTGACAAAGCAAAACTGGTACAAGAATCAGATTTGCAAGTGATTAAAGGTAAAGTTTGTAAGGAGGGGACAGAGATAGTACAGAAGATATGTCTACATAAAAATGCAACAGTAAAAAGAAAGCTAACAAAGATACTTGAGAAGTATAGCTGGACTATCGCCTCTCAAAGCCAATAGGCCTCTTCCCACCCATCCCCCACTCCAGTGAAGGACTATTAACTGTGGGCTCAGAGAGTAAACTCCACCATAGGTAGTCTGGAATCCAAAGTAGTCAAAAAATGTCACCAGCCCTTTCAGTAGATGAAGATGTTACTGCCATAAACTCATCAACCACTGCAGCCACCCCATGATGAACTCTGAAGGGCATCCAGATGGAGGGAAAACAGGATACTAGGTCCTAGATAATAGTTAAGATGAATATCAAAGGAATGATTTCAGTAAGCCCAGATTCTTGCATTCTCCCACATAAAGAAAAGCACTAAAATCTCTAACTTGACATGTCTGGTTTTTGTGATTAGCAGGAATCTTTAGATGCTCAACTACATGTTTCTTGTTCTTCATGCTATATATAAAGCTCCTATATATCCTGGGTCCTTCCTTGCCTCTTTGAAACAGGCCCTCAAAGCTACCTGAGAGGCTGTCATCCAGGCTATGGTCCTCAATAAGCTCCCGAACAAAATCTAATTCTCAACTTTCAGGTCATGCTTTTTTTCTAGTTGACACAACCAACCATCTAAACAAAAACCTTTTGCCTGAACTATCTGAAGTGATCCCGATAAGCCTTCTTTTTGAACAATTTTCTTCCCTCAGCTAAGTTTGAACAATGGAAATGCAAGAAACAAAACAGCATACTAAATATCTACATTCTGACTATAAAAGATTTTTCTATCACTTTCTACACCAACAGGAAGAGATGTTAATTCAACTCAATGATCAATGAGGTGGCAGGATGTGGGAGTAGTGTTTCTGGAGGCAAGGCAGCTAAGGACCTTCTACACATCAGGCACACAGAACCTACCTCAACTGTGATCTCCATCATGGGAATAAAGGCCATGAGCCAAATACCTCCTGCCCATCACTGCCCGGACGTAACATCTGTGGTTCGTTGTTAGAAATGATTTAGAAAATAAGTGGCATTTTGCAAAAATGCTCCCACGCCATTAGGCTCTTTCACAGACCTCTGGCGATTATTTCATGCTAAACAAGGAAGCAAGCCTTACATTTACAGCACTCAACAATGCTTTGAAAGTAAGCAGAAACCCACCCACCTATAAAAGGGCGGGAGGCAGTGCAAATCCCAGTCTACTAGAAGGCACACTTCTAGTAGAAGTATCTAGTTTAAATAGTTTTTCTTTTAGTCTCTTGCCAATTCATTGATGATAGAGGTTCTACCCAGGAAATTTCGTCAAAATAACTCTTATGCTCTGAAGTACAAAGTTAATAGCTATAGACAAGTTTCATAGAAACCTTCAGTGAGTTTTAAAACTGCATGAGTTTTAAATTATTATACAACTCTCAGTAGTGACAAATGCTGGGAGAAATATGTTAGTCAACAGGTTTAGCAGAGCCCTGCATTACAAAACTAGAGGTAGAGGTTAAAATTATAATCTTCATATCACCAGAGTCTTCCCTCCCATTGTTGGCAATTATAATTATTTCATAAAAGGTTATATATCATTAGCGTACTTCTGGTAAGCTCGAAAAAAGCTTATTTTACAATGACAAACTTTCCACTGGTATGGTAAACATCTCCTGATATAAAATCACTGCAACCCACATTAAATCTGTATATCAACTCCAAATTGTTGAAACCTGGAATATGTTGACTTGACCCCTATATATAATAAAGTATTAACATCAGTAGACTCTGAAGGGTGGCATGAAAGAAGGATAGAGATATTTATTTGCTTAAATACACCTACACTGCTTGACTTGATACAGCCATCAGGTAAATACAGACTAGCCCAGGTTAGGTTTTTTCTCCCTAAAGTGAAATCTCTTGATGGCATGGTTAACAAAGCTCAGTCTTGCTTACTTTTTTATTTGGGTTTTCACCCTTCTTTATTTACAACTGTCAATGTAAACAGTGACACCTCACCATAACAGGCAAAACTGTTTTCCTATGAAACTGATTGTGCTAATTTTATTATAACTTTTTAAAGTTTTCTCCTATGATTTATATTTGCATGTAATAAGAATTTGGGCTTCCCTGGTGGCTCAATGGTAAAGAATCCACCTGCCAATGCAGGAGACCCAAGCTCAATCCCTGGTTCTGGAAGATCCCCTGGCAAAGGAAATGCCAACCCACTCGAGTATTCTTGCCTGGAGACTCCTATGGACAGAGAAGCCTGGTGGGCTACAGTTCACAGAGTTGCAAGAGTCAGACACGACTTGGTGACTAAACAACCAGTATTAGTATACTGAGGAAACTGGATCAAGCTGGAGGAGTAGAGGGAATGTGCTCATCTTCTCCTGCCTGAGCACCAAATCACAACTAGCTGGCGACAGGAAGACACTGGAACTCACCAAAAAAAAATTGCTTACTTTTTTATTTGGGTTTTCACCCTTCTTTATTTACAACTGTCAATGTAAACAGTGACACCTCACCATAACAGGCAAAACTGTTTTCCTATGAAACTGATTGTGCAAATTTTATTATAACTTTTTAAAGTTTTCTCCTATGATTTATATTTGCATGTAATAAGAATTTGGGCTTCCCTGGTGGCTCAATGGTAAAGAATCCACCTGCCAATGCAGGAGACCCAAGCTCAATCCCTGGTTCCGGAAGATCCCCTGGCAAAGGAAATGCCAACCCACTCGAGTATTCTTGCCTGGAGACTCCTATGGACAGAGAAGCCTGGTGGGCTACAGTTCACAGAGTTGCAAGAGTCAGACACGACTTGGTGACTAAACAACCAGTATTAGTATACTGAGGAAACTGGATCAAGCTGGAGGAGTAGAGGGAATGTGCTCATCTTCTCCTGCCTGAGCACCAAATCACAACTAGCTGGTGACAGGAAGACACTGGAACTCACCAAAAAAAAAAGATACCCCACATCCAAGGACAAAGGAGAAGACACAACTAAATGGTAGGAGAGGCACAACCATGATAAAATCAAATCCTGTATCTGCAGGTGGGCAACCCACAAGCTGGAGAACAATAATACCAAAGAAGATTTCACACTGTTGTAAAGGTTCTAGGCCCCCCATCAGGCTCTCCAGCCTAGGGATCCAGCCAAGAGACTGGGAATCCCCAGGGAATCTGACTTTGACGGCCTGCAGGATTTGATTACCGGACTTCCACAGGCCTGCAGGACAGGATTTACTACCACAGCCTGCTAAACAGTAGTATGATACCCTGACAGCTGGAGTGACAAGGTGGAAGGGCATCAATCTGCACAGGTCTTGCAAGTCAGAAAACCTGGGTTTGAATCTTAATAAGCTGTGTGAGAAGTGAGGCAAATCAACCTGTGAGCTTCAGTTTTCTCTCCCACAAAAATGAACACTACTACTATTTGCTCCCTCCATATGGATGAATACCTAATAAATTATTCTCAAGTAAATGAAAGTATTGAGTATATAATACCTTCTATTCAATTTGGCTTTGGATTTAAATGAGCAGTGCCTACAATTGCTAAGATATGGAAAGACAATAATTATCTGTCCACAGGTGAATGAACAGAGATGATGTGATATGTGTAAGTATACGTACATGCATATAACATGGGATATTAGAGCCGTAAGAAAGAAGGAAATCCTGTCATTTGCAACAACACAGATGGAACTTGAAGGCATTATGCTAAGTGAAATAAGACAGAAAGAGAAATACTGTGTAACTTACACGTGAAATATTTTTAAAAGGTAAACTCACAGAAACACTAAAATGAGGGGGAGAGTGGGGAGATGTTAGTTAAGGGTACACTTCCAATTATAAAATGAGTAAGTTCCAGGTGTCTAAGCATGCTGCTTAGAGTTAATAACACTGTATCTTATACTTTGAGATTAGATCTTAAATGGTCTCACCACACAAAAAAAGACATGTCAATTAAGTGACATGCTGGAAGGGTTAGCTGTCTGGTGGTGATCATTTTGCAATATATAAATGTGTCAAACATGTTTCACGTTAAACTTACACATTGTTAAATGTCAATTATATCTCAATAGAGTTGAAAACAACAGAAAAATAAATACATGAGCAGTACCCAATATGTGAACGAAAAAACACACCCAACTCCTAAAATTAAATTACTACTAAAGTTATTACAGAAGAATATATTAGAATATGTTAGAGAAGACTGTTAGTACGTAAGCAGGAACTGTTACGTTATTGAAACTGATTTGGCGTCCAGGAAACTGAGTCGGAGTCGGCCTGGTAATTTAATTGCCAGTCTTGCGGATGCGCTCTGTCATCATTAGCTGACAGTGTTCTCTTTAGGGACCTTTCTCTCCACTCCTCCAACTGCTTTCCCCTTCCTCACTTCCTCCCACCCCTTTCGGTTAACTCTTAAACAGCTCTCCCTCTCCGTGCACCACTTCTAAAGAATTTTTAACCAGAAATAGGGCACGCAGGGCTTCCCCTCGAGCTCCGGGGCCCCCTGAACTGGTAGGAAATGCCCAGCGGTCCACCCTGCCGCCTCAGGGCTTCCTCCCCCGCATCACTCCGCCCGCGCCGCGGAAAAAGGATCCCGGCCCACGCCCAGCGGACTCAAATCAGTCCCGGGCCGCCCCACCCAGCCCCAGCCCACCGTCCCAGGGCCGCGTGTCTGCTTTCACCTAGAGGTGGCTTCAGCGGGTCACACCCCTGCTCTCCTTACCAGGGCGCGCTCCTTGAACCCCGCCCTCGGGCTCGCAGCCCGCGCTGGCTCCCCGGAATCCCCCGCTCCAATTCGAGCCGGAGAAAATAACCCCAAGTTGTTGTCCAAAGTCGAGACTTCCTGCGAGCGGGGGCTTCCCCGTATCTACGCTGCCCGATCAGGGCCCTCGTCCCTCGCCCGTCCCGAAACTGACACGGAGACCCGCGCCTCCCCGGCCTTCCCCGGGGCCGCCCGCTCGCCCGCCCGCCGCGAGCTGAGCCGGGAGGCGGCAGGTCAGCGGCTGGAAGCGACCGCATTGCGGCCGCAGGCGGCCGGCGCGGGCTTCCTTCTCTCGGTCCCTCTGCCCCCGACCTGCTGCGGGTCCCAACAACCTCCCTCGCCGCACCGCCCGCACCCCCCGCCCCCGAAGCCCCTCGCTCACCGATATCCCCATCTTCGTCGTCGTCCTCCTCCAGCTCCATTTCGAGCAGGACGTCCCTGGTCATCACGGGCATGTCTCCCCCCGCAGCTCGGAACTTGGCGCGAAGTTGGGGGCTCCTCGGGGTCCGGAACTTCGGCTCTCTGACGGGGCGGGCGCCCGGGCAGGGACGGCAGGGCGCGTCCCTCTCCCGGCTCAGGGGCCGCTGTGCTCAGCCCGCGCTCGGTGAATCCGGACCTGAGTGGTGCGTCCAAGACACCCTCTGGTCGCCGGAGCCGGGCCGGGCCACTGAGCATGCCCAGTGAGCGCCGTGGCTCGCTGCGGCGTGATTGAACCGCCGCGGGTTTATGAGCTCCCAGAAGGAAGTCAGGCGAAGAGAGGAGTACTGGTATTCGCGCTGTGCCCGCCAGTGAACTCGCCGAAGGGGGGAGGCGAGAGCGTGGACTCCGAACGAGGCAGCTCTCTGTTTCAGGTTCATATATGGGCACGTCCTGGGCTCGCTTTCTTTGCTATCTGCTACGCGAGAGGGGAGAGACGCTGCTGCAGCTCGCAGGAAAGACCCTTTAGGCGAGCGAGTCTGGATGGTGCTTAAACGGAAAGTGGAGCCCATGGCGGATCTTAAAGTATCAATTACTCTGACTCCAAGTGGGGAAACCTGTATTCTGTTGGAGAATGGGGAGGTGGCAACTACAAAGAGGCCAAACTCGTAGCTAAGAAACAACAGAAGAAAACAAGACCTAGAGAGCGAGATCCAGAGACACGTTCACAAGAGGCAGGATTTCCGCATCTAGTGAGGTGAGGTGAGGGAAGGGAGAAGCGCCCCCTACTCCCGCCCGTAGGGGCGCATGCAGGGAGTGTTCGGAAAGTGATTGCCAAGAGATCGTCTTGAAAGCTTCATCCTCCGTGTCACAAGGGCAAAGGAAGCGGAGACCTCCATTATGGTTAGGTGTGAATTCTACTCTGGAGCAGTGGTTAGGTGTGAACTGTACTCTTGAGCAATGTGAAAAACCATCAAAACCAGAGGAAACAAGGTACTGAAATAAAGTTGAGGCAGAAAGTATAAGAATGCATTCCTGGTGACCAGAGGGAGCAGTAAGACAAATACAAAGGGATTTCTGCTTTCAGACAGATGGGGTAATTTGAACTGCAGGTTTCTGGGGTTGTACATCAGCAGAACTTTTTTCCAGAGAAGCTAGTGTGTTCCCATGGGTCCATTTTGACGTCTCCAAAGGGCTAGAAGGTGCATTTGAAACCCTTGTTATATTCACTGTTTCCCTAAAACTTATTGAAACTTTTTGTATTTTTTCCACTCAAGTCCAAAATTGTTATGATAATGAGAATAAATATTCAGGTGACAGAAGTGCATTTTATTTTTCTATATACTTATTTCTCGTGTTTTCTTATGAAAGAAATAAAGCATTGAAATCAACTGTCAGTGGGAGTGGGAAAACAGCTATGAATATGCACTATAAAACAAGAGGAAATTACTTTTAAGAANGTTATGATAATGAGAATAAATATTCAGGTGACAGAAGTGCATTTTATTTTTCTATATACTTATTTCTCGTGTTTTCTTATGAAAGAAATAAAGCATTGAAATCAACTGTCAGTGGGAGTGGGAAAACAGCTATGAATATGCACTATAAAACAAGAGGAAATTACTTTTAAGAAAATATCCTGGAAACATATTTGCTTCTTAAGGAAACTTTTGGTGGAAAATTATTTTTAATATAAAGAGAAACCAATGCAGCATTTTAAAGATAGGAGGCTGAAAAAAAAAAATGAGGAGAAAAGATTATTTTCTTTTAGTAAACTTTGCCCCTAATGCTTCTAATATGGTTCCTACTAAAACAGAAATTCCAGAAGTATTTTGGTTACATGTGAATGTGATTAACATTCACAATTTTCATTTTAAAAATGCATATGGTCGTTTTTATGTGCTAGGCACAGTTCTAAATGTTCTGTTGTGCTTGCTTGCTTGCTCAGTTGTATCTGACTCTGCGATCAGATGGACTGTAGCCCGCCGGCCTCCTCTGTCCATGGAATTCTCTAGGCAAGAATACTAGAGTGGGTTGCCATTTCCTACTCCAGAGGATCTTCCTCACCCAGGAATCAAACCCAGTCTCTAGCATCTCCTGTATTGGCAGGCAGATTCTTTACTCCTGTGGCACCTAGGAATCGCTCTAAATGTTTTACATTCAGTCATTTACTCTTCATAATAACCCTAGGATTCAACACTCCTTCACTCAAGCACAGAGCCATTGAGTAGCTTGTCCAAAATCATACAGGGATTAAGTGGTTGAGCTGGGAGTCAACAAGCAGCTTATTCCAGAATCTGTGTTCTTAAGTCACTTTGTAAACCCCTTCAGAGACATTTTTAAGCCATTTTTAAAAATCACTTTTTTTCCCACCAATTTTTTTTAATATTTATCTATTTATTTCTTTGGATGCGTCAGGTCTTAGTTGCAACATGCAGTATCTTTAGCTGCTCCGTGTGAACTCAGTTATGGCATGTGATATCTAGTTCCATGACCATGAATAGAACCTGNTTTTTTTCCCACCAATTTTTTTTAATATTTATCTATTTATTTCTTTGGATGCGTCAGGTCTTAGTTGCAACATGCAGTATCTTTAGCTGCTCCGTGTGAACTCAGTTATGGCATGTGATATCTAGTTCCATGACCATGAATAGAACCTGGGCCCCCAGCATTGGGAACATGGACCATGAATCAAACCTGGGCCCCTTGCATTGGGAACATGGAGTCTTAGCCACTGGACTACCAGGGAAGTCCCTCCCTACCAATTCTAAAGCTTTAAAATTCTCATCAACTCCCTGCTATAGTTCTTTCACCAAATAGTCTAGTTCTTTAGGCCTTGGATTTTGTTCAGTATTAATCAGTAGTTAGAAAACTCTTGTGATGGATTTTCCATTAGGTTTCACTGAGTCATTTGAAATTCTCCACAGGTTTAAAGTTTACATTTTTCTTGCCTGATAAATGTTGCAGAGACATTGCTAGACTTATATGTAAAGGTGACTGTTGCTAGAAGGGAAATGAATTATTTACTTTGGTTAGCTGTAAATTTATTAGTAGTAGTCAGTTATTTCATTTAATCCATTTTATTTCCTACAGCTTCTTTCATGCATTGTTTTTCCAACTGAGTAATATATGCTTCAAAAATAATCAAGGTAACAGACCTGGGTAAGAACCACACCTTTGACCCTGAAAAATTATCATCTATATCATGAGTAGTTTGTGAAATAAAATGTGCCTAACAATCCGTGGCCAGGTGATAAGACTGGCAAAGCTTTTCCAAGTCAGGGATCATAGACCAAGTATCTTCTCCTTCATTGGTCTTCTGATTAATTTCAAGCTTTGTCTGGCCACAGAATGACCCATCTTTCTCTGCCCATGCCTTAAATGTTGCTACTTTTCTGGCTCCCATCCTCAGACCTCTTTTCTTCTCATCTTTCCCTACTTAACTCATTCAGTCTTGTAACTGTATTATCTTTTCCGAGCAGGGCTAGTTTCATGGCCATACCAACAGTTCATTCACACAGGGCCCTGCACTCAGACGGGCTTAATATACTTGAGGTCTTGAGGTCTTAATGCTCTGTGGTTGCCAGCTTAAAGATCTTACTAATAGTATCTTTGGGTTTTTGTTTTGTAAGTGAAGTCCATTGACAGAGTGGAGCATGCCTCCTGCCACCTCTCTGCCTCCCTGGGATAGGTTCAGCTGCCAGCTCCTCTCATTTTCTGGCATTTCACTCCTATACACTCTCCCCCTCACCTCATCCAGGACCAGGGAGAGACTTGGGCACAGGTGCAGGGAAGGTCAGGTTCATTTGTGTGCAGGGCATTGTGGCAGCTGTCCTGGACTGTCAATGCCACAGTGTACCTAGGGGTGACTTGTTAGGAATGAGCCTCTGACCCATGTGCATCCTAGCCTGGAAATTGTAGACTCTTGGAGGTGTGCGTCTGATGTGGTTTAGAGATTCGGGGCCATAGGAAGGGGCTCAACTTCTCCACCCCCATCCAGAGCATTCAGTTCTACAGACTTTTGGGAGGAGGACCAAACAGCTCATGAATCTCAAAGGCTCTTTGAACAAGGGACCCTGAATTTGCATTTTGCACTGGGCCCTCCAAATTGTTGAGTTGGCCTTGATTTCAGGATATTTATTTCCAGCTCAGCTTTCTGTGTTGCACATGGTGTATCTGCCTACTTGCTTGAACATCTTCACTTGGATATTTGTTAAGACATTTCAGATTCAGCAGGTTTAAAACTAAATTTATAACCTCTGCCCCATATCTGTTTCCCTGAACTAAGAATGGCACCACTAGTTACACAAGCCAATGATTTAGGCCTCACTTTGATTCCTTCCTCTCTCTCTTTTCCCTCCTATTCAATCAGTTGCTAAATCTCATGGCATCCACCTTATTTTCAGAACATGTCAAGTGCATCTCCTGTTTGTTGCCTATTGTTACATTGTTGCATAACCACACAGCTTGACATTTTAGCAGAGACTTGAAGGAAGTAAGAGATCAAGACATAAAACTGTCTGAGGGAGTAGAGTTTTAGGCAGAAGAGAAACCAAGTATAAAAGTTCCAAGTCAGTTCAGTTCAGTCACTCAGTCACGTCTAACACTTTGCAACTCCATGGACTATAGCACACCATGCTTCCCTGTCCATCACGAACTCCCAGAGCTTACTCAAACTCATGTCCATCGAGTTGGTGATGCCATCCAACCATCTCATCCTCTGTTGTCCCCTTCTCCTCCTGACTTCAGTCTTTCCTGGCATCAGGGTCTTTTCCAGTGAGTCAGTTCTTCACATCAGGTGGCCAAAGTTATAGAGTTTCAGCTTCAGCATCAGTCCTTCCAATGAATATTCAGGACTGATTTCCTTTAGGATTGACTGATTGGATCTCCTTGCAGTCCAAGGGACTCTCAAGAGTCTTCTCCAACACCACAGTTCAAAAGCATCAATTCTTTGGTGCTCAGCTTTCTTTATAGTTCAACTCTCACATCCATACATGAATACTGGAAAAACCATAGCTTTAGCTAAACGGACCCTTGTTGGCAAAGTAATGCCTCTTCTTTTTTAATATGCTGCCTAGGTTGGTCATAGCTTTTCTTCCAAGGAGCAAGCGTCTTTTAATTTATGGCTGCAAGTCACCATCTGCAGTGATTTTAGAGCCCAAGAAAATAAAGTCTGTTACTGTTTCCATTGTTTTCCCATCCATTTGCCATGAAGTGATGGGACTGGATGCCATGACCTTCGTTTTTTGAATGTTGAGTTTTAAGCCAGCTTTTTCACTCTCTTCTTTCACTTTCATCAAGAGGCTCTTTAGTTCTTCTTCACCTTCTACCATAAGGGTGGTGTCATCTGCATATTTGAGGTTATTGATTTTTATTCTGGCAATCTTGATTCCCGGGGAAGGCAATGGCACCCCACCCCAGTACTCTTGCCTGGAAAATCCAGTAGACGGAGTAGCCTGGTGGGCTGCAGTCCATGGGGTCGCTAACAGTCGGACAGACTGAGCGACTTCACTTTCACTTTTCTCTTTCATGCATTGGAGAAGGAAATGGCAACCCACTCCAGTATTCTTGCCTGGAGAATCCCAGGGACGGGGGAGCCTGGTGGGCTGCCGTCTATGGGGTCACACAG
>SJYX01018944.1:335716-380766 GCA_006410675.1 Oreotragus oreotragus
ACTGAGCGACTTCACTTTCACTTTTCTCTTTCATGCATTGGAGAAGGAAATGGCAACCCACTCCAGTATTCTTGCCTGGAGAATCCCAGGGACGGGGGAGCCTGGTGGGCTGCCGTCTATGGGGTCACACAGGGTCGGACACGACTGAAGTGACTTAGCAGCAGTAGCAGCAATCTTGATTCCAGCTTGTAAAGCTCCATGGAGAACCACAAAGAAGTCATGGCAATGGTGGCATAAAAGGTTAGCCTCAAATGTAGTGACTTAGAGTGAGGCGGAAGCTGCAACATCTTTTGTAAATCACACATTATCATTTCTGCTGTTGGTCATACAGATCAGTCAGCTCTAATCATTGAGGGAGCTTATACAGAGGAGGAAGACCAGAGGTGGGGATCTTCAGGAGCCATCTTGGAAGCTGGTTGCCACCCATCTCTCTTGTCACTGTTCTGATACATACCACCATTCTCCATTCTTAGTTCCTGAGAACTAACTATTTGCTGGCCACTTTCCTGGATGTTGGGGATTTAGTAGGAAAAAAAAAAAAAAGACAGATGACATCACTGCCCTCATGACCTTCCGTTCCAGTGGATGAAGACAAATAAGACAAATGTACGTATTTATTTGTCTCTTTAAGGAAGCAGCAGTTATAACCCTGTGTGGAACAACTGATAGGTTCAGGTCTGAGATAGAGTATGACAAGGCTGTCTGCTGTCATCCTGTTTATTTAACCTATACGCCAAGCACGTCATGAAAAATGCCAGGCTGGATGAGTTACAAGCTGGAATTGAGATAGGCTGGACCTATTTACAACTGCTAGACATGGAAGCAACCTAGATGGCCATTGGCAGATGAATGGATAAGGAAGTTGTGGTAGGTATATATACACAATGGAAGATTCCTCAGCTATGAAAAGGAAACGCATTTGAGTCAATTCTAATGAGGTAGATTAAACTGGAGCCTATTATATAGAGTGAAGTAAGTCAGAAAGAGAAAGATAAATACTGTATATTAACACATATATATGGAATTTAGAAAGATGGTAACGATGATCCTACATGCAGGTCAGCAAAAGAGACACAGATGTAAAGAACAGACTTTTGGAGTCAGTGGGAGAAGGCAAGAGTGGGATGATTTGAGAGAATAACACTGAAACATGTTTATTACCATATGTGAAATGCAAGTTTGATGCATGAAGCAGGGCACCCAAAGCCAGGGCTCTGGAAGAACCCAGAAGGATGGGGTGGGGAGGGAGGTGTGAGGGGGGTTCAGGATGGGGAGACACACGTGGCTGATTCATGTTGATGTATGGCAAAAGCCATCACAATATTGTAAAGTAATTATGCTCCAGTTAAATTAATTTTTAAAAAAGATAAGCTGGAGAAACAGCCTCAGGTATGAGGATTATACTACTCTAATGGCAGAAAGTGAAGCGGAACTAAAGAACTCTTGGTGAGGGTGAAGGAGGAGAGTGAAAGAGCTGGCCTAAAACTAGATATTATATATAAAAAAAAAGAACCACTAAGATATGGCATCCAGCTCCATTACTTCTTGAAAAATAGGAGGGGAAAATGTGGAAGTAGTAACAGATTTCCTCTTCTTGGGCTCTAGAATCACTTTGGATGGTGACTGCCACCATGAAACTGGAAGACGGTTGCTTCTTGGAAGGAAGGCTATGAAAAACCTAAACAGTGTGTTGAAAAGAAGAGACATTACTCTGCTGACAAAGGTCCATATAATCAAGGCTGTGGTCTTCCCAGTGGTCACGTACAGTTATGAGACCTGGACCATAAAGAAGGCAGAGTGCCAAGAATTCATGCCTTCAAACTGTGGTGCTAGAGAAGACTCCTGAGAGTCCCTTGGACAGTATGGAGATAAAACCAGTATCTTAGGGAAATCAATCCTGAATACTCATTGGAAGGCCTGATGCTGAAGCTGAAGCTCCAGTATTTTGGTCACCTGATACAAACACCTGACTCATTGGAAAAGTCCTTCATGCTGGGAAAGATTGAGGGCAGAAGAAGAAGGTGTCAGAGGAAGAGATGGGTGGATGGCATCACCAATGCAATAAACATGAACTTGAGCAAACTTTGGGAGATTGTGAGGGACAGGGAGGTCTGGTGTCCTACAGACCATGGGGTCACAAAGAGTCGGACACAACTGAGTGACTGAACAGCATCCACTGGAATTCCCAAAAAAGTACATTTGTCTTATTTGCAAGACAATAGGCAAAGAGTAATAGGGAATGGGCAAGAGTAATAGGGAATGATGGTTAGGGGATGGATTTACAGAGTGGTTAAGGAAAACCTCTGCTAAAGGTAACATTTTTAGCAGAGATCTGAAGAAAGTGAGGGAGTAAGACATGCACATATCTGAAAGAACCGTTTTAAGGAGAGGTGAATGCAAGTGCAAAAGCCTTGATGACAAGTATGTTTAGTGTCTTCAGGGAAAACACAGAGGTCTTGGTGACTGTAGTGTCAGTGATGGAGGAGGAGAGAGGTAGGAGGTCAAGCTTGCTGGGGAAGGGGGAGTGTTGCAAATCACTTTTGCTATCAGAAGACTTGGGCATTTACTATAAATAATGTGGGAAAACTTTGGAAAGTTTTGAACAAATGGATGGCATAATTGGACTTATATTTAAAAGGATTCTTCTGACTTTATCAAACTATGCAAGAGGAAGTGTAAAAGAAAGAAGACAGTTAAGAGACAAAGTTCTTTAATTTTGACAAGGGGTGATAGTCTTGAACCAGAGTGGTAGTGGTAGATGTGGATTATAGATATATTTTAAGGTAGATCTTAAAAGAGTTTCTGATATAGTGAATATGAATATTAGAACAAAAGGGAGTTAAGAATGACTCCAAAGTTTTGATGTGAGTAACTAGGGGAATGGAGTTGTTGTTTTGAGATGTGGAAGAACTAGAGGGAAGTAAGGGATAAGGGAGTTTGAGTTTGGATCCATAAATCTGAAGTCAATATTAGACATCCATGTGTAGATGTTCAGTAATCATGGGTCTGGAGCTTGGAGGAGAAATCTGCACTGGTGATATAAACTTAGGTCTGGAAAAGACTGCTTGGAAAATTAATCTATACAAAGAGATAAGTTCATGGGATTGAGCTCTAGGACTCTCCACTCCAACACTTGCATTGCGAAAATGAGGAAAAACCAGCAAAGGAAACAGAGGAAATGAGAGTCCGGTGAGGAATGAGGAACAACAGAAAAGGGTGAGGTTCACTTAAAATTTTTTTTTCAAAAAAAGGAGACATGGGGAACCCGATGCCAAACCATTCGTAGATGGTTTGCTTCTGGATAGGGGTTTTGTATGTAGCAGGGCAGCTCCCTCGCTGCAATCTATTGAAAGTCAGTCCTTGACACAAGGGTTTGAAGAAAAAAAATTTTTAATAAAATAAAAATGAGAAAAAGAATTTTAAGTAGGAAAATATTTTTTAAGTGAGATAATAAAATTAAAAAAAAATTTTTTAAGGATAAAATGACCTCCTGTGTCAAATAAACCTGATAAGGTGACTTTATAAAGACTTCCGATTTTTCTGTAGCTGGAATAGTTTTCTTTGGGTGTGAAGAGAATTGGTCATTGGATTTAACAATGGGAGGTCAACAGTGACCTCAGTTGCAAATAAGTGGTAAAGGACAAAAGTCAGAAACTAGTTCTCCAATATGCTTTGTCCAAACCACAAGTAAGTCTGAAGTTCTCAACAGGCACTTGACTATGTGTCCTACAATTTACTCAATTCTAACACTATTTACCTAGAGAGAACATCAGGTCACATAAGTGTCTAGTCCCACAAAATTGCATCCCCTCCTCCATTTCAGATGCCAATCACAGGTCCAGGTTGTCACCTAAGCTTCTGGCCAACCTGCTACAGACTGGAGTTTCCCACACCCCCAACTTGGATTTGATTAATTTGCTAGAACTTCTCACAGAACACAGAGAAACATTAATTTACATTTACCAGTTTATCAAAAAGAATTTCTAGAGGAAACAGATAAACAATCAGATGAACAGGTGCACAAGGCAAGATACAGAAGCATCCCAAGCGCAGGAGCTTTTGTCCCCATAGAACCCAGAAACTCATCAAATCTTGTTTTCAAGGGTTTTTATAGAGCTTAATCTGCAGCACTTTTCTTCACCTCGTCAGAGGTTGGTTGTTGGGGCTGGAAGTTCTAACTCTAATCACACGGGTGACTAGCCCCATCCTAAAGCTACCCAGGAGTATCACCCTAAGTCATCTCATTCGCATAAGCTCAAAAGGGGATCCTCAGGAAGGACAAAAGACACTCTTATCACTCAGAAAATTCCAAAAAGGACTTCCCTGGTCATCCAGTGGCTAAGATTCCACATTCCCAAGGCAGAGGGCCCAGGTTCAATCCCTGGTCAGGGAACTAGATCCCACATGCCGCAAACTAAGACCTCTCTCTATCTCCATCTCTATAAGTCGCTCAGTCGTGTCCGACTCTTTGCGACCCCATGGACTGTAGCCTACCAGGCTCCTCCCTCCATGGGATTCTCCAGGCAAGAGTACTGGAGTGGGTTGCCATTTCCTTCTCCAGGGGATCTTCCCAACCCAGGGATTGAACCCGGGTCTCCCGCATTCCTGGCATTCCAGGCTTTAACCTCTGAGCCACCAGGGAAGCCCAAAACCTAGTGCAGCCAAATAAAGAAA
Source organism: Oreotragus oreotragus (assembly GCA_006410675.1). Classification (NCBI taxonomy): domain Eukaryota; kingdom Metazoa; phylum Chordata; class Mammalia; order Artiodactyla; family Bovidae; genus Oreotragus; species Oreotragus oreotragus. Next base: position 340,391 of record SJYX01018944.1, read on the forward strand.
AAAAATTTTTAAAGGAAAGTTCCAAGTATTTGAGGTTTGTGCTAGAAACTAGGGACAAAGACAAAGTGTATTTCTTAACATACCACAAGTGCACAGGGGAAGGAAGAAAGAGGAAGTGATGATGATTGCAGATAACCCTCTTGAGGAGACGTGAAACTTTCTGAGACACATGAACTCTAGACTTCTATATCCACTTCCACTTGGATTCTAACAAGCAGCGAAAATTTCGTATCCAGCGTGAAACTTCTGATCTTCTTCCGAACTCTGGTCTACACATAATCTCCATCTCAAATAATCAATTCATCCTCTGATTACTCAGGCCCCAAACCCTAGAGTCATTTTCAATTCCTCTCTCTCTGGTATACTCCATATCCATGCCCTCACATTCTTTTAAGTCTATTAAAATATACATCTAGAATTGAACCACTAAACACCACCTTTACCACAAACATCTCTTCTGACATCATCCTCTCTTCCTTGAATTATTTTTCTACCTGGTTTCCCTGCTTCCACCTTTGTCTCCCTGAAGTCTGTTCTCAACACAGTAGTCAAAGTGATGCTGGAAGCATCACCAGAGTCAGATCATATTGCTCTCTGCTCAATAACAGCTCTTTATTCTAACACTAGGAAAATCGAAGGTATTTACAAAGCCACTCTATTTAAATTGCAAAGTCTCCAGAGTCACTCCACAAGGTCGTGCAGGATGTGTATTCTATACAGGTGTCTTGTCAAGGGAAATAAAGTGAAGCCTGAATTCTAGCTGAGGCTCTGCTTGCCAAGTCATGTACCTTGGTATAAGGCTCTGTCTGTACAATGTTTCGTACAGGTTGTTAGCACACCTGGATACATCTATACACGTACACCCTCTTTCTTACTTTGCTATATTTTCTTTTTATTTCCTAGGCTCCTCTCATACATCATTTGTTTACTTATTTTGTTTATTATCTGTGTTCACCAACTAAAAGATGAGTTTCACGAGAGTGGTGGTTTTGTCTTTTATTCATTACTATATCCTCAGCACATAGTAGGTATTTAGTAAATATTTATGAAATTGAATTGGGTTTTTTTTTTTTGTAAAAGGTAGTGGGAAAATGCATCAGTAGATAGAAAGGTATGTGGGCCAGAAGAGGGAAAATTTTTCATGTGGGAGAGAAAAGGAAAAATTGCCGACATAATGTCCTCAGGTAAGTGAAAGTGATAAGCTCTGCTAAATCATGAAGACAATGACTGTACAAAGCAAAATAAAACTTCCATCACAAAACCACAGGAAAGACATAGTATATGAATGCTGATGCAGGTGTGTTGGTAAGTGTTTAGGTAGGAGCTGCAGAAGCTATCGTTTTCAAATGTTTATTTGGAAAGCTTTCAGACATATAGAAAAGTTGAAAGAATAATGTAACAGACATCTATACATTCATCACCAAGTCTCAGCAATTGCAAATATTCTGTTCTATATGTTTTATCTGTTTGTCTCTGCATATATTTCACTGAATCATGTTATTCCTGGAGACCTCATAACATACCATCCCTACATAAATAATATATTCACAAAGAAGATACTTCTCTCATACCAACTAATACCTAATCCATGTATAAACCCTCAGAGATTTTAAGGGTCAAGGCTTTTATACATCTTTTACATTTCACAAATGCAACTGATTATATTCCTTGATGATTTCAGGAGAAGAGAATGTGAATGATATTTTCCCCCTAACGCTGTTCAATGTCTAGCATTTGTTGTAAACTGCACATTAAGTGAGAGGTTATTAGATTCAAGCAAAATATTTTTGGCAAGAATTTGTCATAAGATATGCTGTTGTTTACGTGTGGTATTACAATAGGAGGTATACTGCTGCTGCTGCTAAGTCGCTTCAGTCTGACAATGACTGTACAAAGCAAAATAAAACTTCCATCACAAAACCACAGGAAAGACATAGTATATGAATGCTGATGCAGGTGTGTTGGTAAGTGTTTAGGTAGGAGCTGTAGAAGCTATCGTTTTCAAATGTTTATTTGGAAAGCTTTCAGACATATAGAAAAGTTGAAAGAATAATGTAACAGACATCTATACATTCATCACCAAGTCTCAGCAATTGCAAATATTCTGTTCTATATGTTTTATCTGTTTGTCTCTGCATATATTTCACTGAATCATGTTATTCCTGGAGACCTCATAACATACCATCCCTACATAAATAATATATTCACAAAGAAGATACTTCTCTCATACCAACTAATACCTAATCCATGTATAAACCCTCAGAGATTTTAAGGGTCAAGGCTTTTATACATCTTTTACATTTCACAAATGCAACTGATTATATTCCTTGATGATGTGAATGATATTTTCCCCCTAACGCTGTTCAATGTCTAGCATTTGTTGTAAACTGCACATTAAGTGAGAGGTTATTAGATTCAAGCAAAATATTTTTGGCAAGAATTTGTCATAAGATATGCTGTTGTTTACGTGTGGTATTACAATAGGAGGTATACTGCTGCTGCTGCTAAGTCGCTTCAGTCGTGCCCGACTCTGTGCGACCCCATAGACGGCAGCCCACCAGGCTCCCCCATCCCTGGGATTCTCCAGGCAAGAACACTGGAGTGGGTTGCCATTTCCTTCTCCAAAGCATGAAAGTGAAAGTGAAGTTGCTCAGTCGTGTCCAACTCTAAGCGACCCCATGGACTGCAGCCCACCAGGCTCCTCCGTCCATGGGATTTTCCAGGCAAGAGTACTGGAGTGGGATGCCATCGCCTTCTCCTCTGTCTCAGCGCAGAGCAAAATATCATCTACATATTGTAACACCACCGCTTCAGAGCTATTAAAGTTTTCAGATCCCGTGACAAACTTTGCCAAAATAAGTGAGGACTGTCACGAAATCCCTGGGGCAAAACTGTCCAGGTTAACTGAGAAGCTGACTGCATAGGGTCTTCAAAGGCAAATAGAAATTGACTTTCCTCCGCCAAAGGCACTGAATAGAGGCATCTTTTAAATCAATTACTGAGAAATATTTGGCTTGTTCAGGAATTTCAGACAATAGAGTATATGGATTAGGCACCAGCATATTATTCTACCATTATTGGTGCTAAGTTAGAGCACCAAGCTACATAACAAATGCCAGATCTTTCCATTAGGTCAACGTTTGAACCCAAACAGTGGGACTCCAGAGTTTTTGCCTCTAACCACCTTACTATAGAGCCTCTTGAGGTAAGATCACTGGCCTCAGGGACCAACAGCACATACACAAGAAGCAAGGCTAGGGTGCAAAATTGATGGCTCCACCCACTCTACGTGGAAATGACCTGTCAGTTTATAATCTTAAAAAGGGCCCTGGGAACTTGTACCTCTTGGTAAAAGTAAACTCCTTCTTCACGTGTTCTCTATTTATTGAAGAAAAGACAAATGCATGGTCAGCTTCTGAGCTAGTACCAAGGATTGAGTTGATTTGCTCCGGGAAAGAGAGAACTCAAATTGTCACTGATCTTCTAGATTCTATATTGATTTTTTATCATTCCCCAAGATCCATCTTTCTTATGTACAGACAAATGAGTAAATGAAGTGGGAAAGTGGCCTTTGATAAGGGTATTAATCTCTTTGATTATGTGATAACCTGAGTTCTGAGGAAAGAGTGTTCTAATAGTGGCAAAGCAGAAATTTGAGATCAGAATTGTTTTCTTAAGGGCAATTTAGGCCAGATTACCTGTAGCTCTGCTTAAAAGCAATGAATTAATCCGGATAATTTTTTAAAATATTTATTTATTTGAACTTCCCTTGTGGCTCAGTGGTAAAGAACTTGCCTGCCCATGCAGGAGACGAGGGTTTGATCTCTGGGTCAGGAAGATCCCCTGAGAAGAAAATGTCAACTCACTCCAGGATTTTTGCCTGGGAATTCCCATGGACAGAGGAGCCTGGCAGGCGGGCTATAGTCCGTGGAATCACAAAGAGTCAAGCACAACTTAGTGACTAAGCAATGACAATGAATTTATTTATTTATTTGCTGTTCTGGGGTGTATGCACTTCTCATTGTGGGGCATCTCTTACTGCAGAGCGTGGGCTCTAGGCACATGGGGTTCAGTAGCTGCTGACTGTGGGCTCAGTAGTTATGGCACACAGGCTTAGCTGCCCTGGGGCATGTGGGGTCTTCCCAGACCAGGGGTCAAACCCATGTCCCCTGCACTGGCAAATGAATTCTTAACCACTGAGCCACCAGCAAAGTCTCAGATAGCTTTTTGGTGACTAAATTTTCAGAAGTAGTTATTTTTGGTTTTATTTTGCTAGGGAAAATCTACAAACGGACTTCACTTGAAGAGGTTGGAACAAAGTGAGTAAAGTGCCTCCCCTCTGGCAGTCTCCAAAGCCCCAACTCAGGGCTGCTTCACTTTCCTGCAGTGGCAGAAGGATTACAGCAACAATTAGAATAAGGATTACCTACAATACTGGCTTAGATTGGAATCACAGTCTCAGGACCAGTAGATTAGAGGTGGGCAGGACGCTTTCTTAAAAAAGAAACTTTCTGACTTGGCTTTTGTTCTGTTTGTTTTGTTTATGTTCTTTGCCTATGAAACTGAGTGGAGGCTTCAGCTTGGCCTATAGCTGGTCCGCAGCTGCTGTACAGGATGGAAAATATCAAATATCCCTAAATGTTCACACAGCCGGTTTGATACTACAGAATCTAAGTCATTGCTGCTGAGGAGGGGGATTTCTATAACAAAACGTCAGAATTATTTTGATTTTAATCCCATTTTTCATGTTCGCTTGTTTGTTTGGGGCTGTGCTGGGTCTTCCTTGCTGCACACTGGCTTCCTTAGTTGCAGCAAGTGAGGGCTACTCTCTAGTTGCGGGGCGCTGGCTTCTCACTGTGGTGTTTCTCCTGTTGCGGAGCCTGGGTCCTGGAGGGCGCCAGTGGTTGCAGCTCACAGGCTCTAGCGCATGGACTTAGCAGCGTGGTACATGGGCTTAGTTGCCCCATGGCATGTGGAATCTTCCCAGACCAGGGATCCAAACTGTGTCCCCTGCATTGGCAAGCAGGTTCTTAACCACTGGACTGCCAGAGAAGTCCTTAACCCCATTTTAAAATATATAATACTCTGCTAAGCTAGGTGTGTGCTAAGTCACTTCAGTTTTGTCTGACTTTTTGTGACCTTCTGGACTGTACCTGCCAGGCTCCTCTGTCGATGGGATTCTCCAGGCAAGAATACGGGAGTGGGTTGCCATGCCCTTCTCCAGGAGATCTTCCCCACTCAGGGATGGAACCTGAGCCTCCTGCATTGGCAGGTGGGTTCTTTACTACTAGAGCCACCTGGGACCCAAGCTAGGTGAGGCATCAGGAAAAAATGATACGAGGGTCTCACACTTCCAAAAATTAGAAATAACTTTCTATAACAACTAGAGTAATGGTTTAGGGAAGTGGACAAACCACAGGAAGGCATGATTCCCCACGGCCCATTGACCTGCCTTATAATCTTCATTTTCACTAGCACTTAATTCACAAATCACTTTGTGAGTGAATGTGAGGTAAAAATCCTTTTTTCTAGAACTTTTCTAGATATTTTTGCAATTCACAAGAAGGAACATGTTATATAAGTATAGTCCACTCACAGAATTATCTAAGCCTTCTTGGAATCATTTACTGAGCCAAATGGCCTGCACATCTGAAAATATACACCTTTACAGAAAGTTTGCCCACCCTGGTTTATACTCTCCCGTCTCTTGACCCAACATTTGGAAGGGTCTGAGACAGCTCTGAGACAAAGCTGTTTCAGCAGGTAAACAATCTGCACTAATGGGTATCTATAAAGAAACATCAGTTTATGTGGTGATTTTCATGTGCTATTTTCAGCAATTACACATTTTTGCCCTGTAGATTATCATGGAAGAAATCACAAAAGATGTCCTAGAATTAGCAGCCAACTTAAAGTAAGTGCTCTACTGGGACGTTTTTGACAAGTGCTAAATGTCATTCTGGTTGCATAGTACAGGCAACAAATACCTGCCCAAGAATGGAGTGGTGAGTCCAGCTCGACATTAAATTTTCCCCCAAAACTGGACTTGAAGCCCCTCAACAGTCTTGAATAAAAAAAAAATAAAAAGAGCCAGATAGCTGGGTCTTGGCTCTATCCTCCAGGCGCTGGGGAAAGTCAGTTCCCTGCTACCCCCACCCCGCCCCGCCCCCGAGCAGCACACACGTCCCCTTCCCTCCGCTTCCTGAGTTCCTTGGCGTAGACTCTGGTTGGTAATGCTGAGATTTGCTACTCGCTGTGCTGTCCCGGCCAGTCCTCCTTCACCTGCGTTCCGTTCTCAGTATCTTCCTCAGACTTCTTCAGGGGTCCCAACACCTTCTTCTTTCTGACAGGCTCACAGGGCGACTTCCTCTGTAGTCTGGGCTGCAGCCTGAAAGTTCTGAGACTTTCCGCTAGACACCTTTGCGTTTCTTTCTGTATTGGCAGGGTTTTCTTGTGGCTTTTGTTCTGTTTGTTTTGTTTATGTTCTTTGCCTATGAAACTGAGTGGAGGCTTCAGCTTGGCCTATAGCTGGTCCGCAGCTGCTGTACAGGATGGAAAATATCAAATATCCCTAAATGTTCACACAGCCGGTTTGATACTACAGAATCTAAGTCATTGCTGCTGAGGAGGGGGATTTCTATAACAAAACGTCAGAATTATTTTGATTTTAATCCCATTTTTCATGTTCGCTTGTTTGTTTGGGGCTGTGCTGGGTCTTCCTTGCTGCACACTGGCTTCCTTAGTTGCAGCAAGTGAGGGCTACTCTCTAGTTGCGGGGCGCTGGCTTCTCACTGTGGTGTTTCTCCTGTTGCGGAGCCTGGGTCCTGGAGGGCGCCAGTGGTTGCAGCTCACAGGCTCTAGCGCATGGACTTAGCAGCGTGGTACATGGGCTTAGTTGCCCCATGGCATGTGGAATCTTCCCAGACCAGGGATCCAAACTGTGTCCCCTGCATTGGCAAGCAGGTTCTTAACCACTGGACTGCCAGAGAAGTCCTTAACCCCATTTTAAAATATATAATACTCTGCTAAGCTAGGTGTGTGCTAAGTCAATTCAGTTTTGTCTGACTTTTTGTGACCTTCTGGACTGTACCTGCCAGGCTCCTCTGTCGATGGGATTCTCCAGGCAAGAATACGGGAGTGGGTTGCCATGCCCTTCTCCAGGAGATCTTCCCCACTCAGGGATGGAACCTGAGCCTCCTGCATTGGCAGGTGGGTTCTTTACTACTAGAGCCACCTGGGACCCAAGCTAGGTGAGGCATCAGGAAAAAATGATACGAGGGTCTCACACTTCCAAAAATTAGAAATAACTTTCTATAACAACTAGAGTAATGGTTTAGGGAAGTGGACAAACCACAGGAAGGCATGATTCCCCACGGCCCATTGACCTGCCTTATAATCTTCATTTTCACTAGCACTTAATTCACAAATCACTTTGTGAGTGAATGTGAGGTAAAAATCCTTTTTTCTAGAACTTTTCTAGATATTTTTGCAATTCACAAGAAGGAACATGTTATATAAGTATAGTCCACTCACAGAATTATCTAAGCCTTCTTGGAATCATTTACTGAGCCAAATGGCCTGCACATCTGAAAATATACACCTTTACAGAAAGTTTGCCCACCCTGGTTTATACTCTCCCGTCTCTTGACCCAACATTTGGAAGGGTCTGAGACAGCTCTGAGACAAAGCTGTTTCAGCAGGTAAACAATCTGCACTAATGGGTATCTATAAAGAAACATCAGTTTATGTGGTGATTTTCATGTGCTATTTTCAGCAATTACACATTTTTGCCCTGTAGATTATCATGGAAGAAATCACAAAAGATGTCCTAGAATTAGCAGCCAACTTAAAGTAAGTGCTCTACTGGGACGTTTTTGACAAGTGCTAAATGTCATTCTGGTTGCATAGTACAGGCAACAAATACCTGCCCAAGAATGGAGTGGTGAGTCCAGCTCGACATTAAATTTTCCCCCAAAACTGGACTTGAAGCCCCTCAACAGTCTTGAATAAAAAAAAAATAAAAAGAGCCAGATAGCTGGGTCTTGGCTCTATCCTCCAGGCGCTGGGGAAAGTCAGTTCCCTGCTACCCCCACCCCGCCCCGCCCCCGAGCAGCACACACGTCCCCTTCCCTCCGCTTCCTGAGTTCCTTGGCGTAGACTCTGGTTGGTAATGCTGAGATTTGCTACTCGCTGTGCTGTCCCGGCCAGTCCTCCTTCACCTGCGTTCTGTTCTCAGTATCTTCCTCAGACTTCTTCAGGGGTCCCAACACCTTCTTCTTTCTGACAGGCTCACAGGGCGACTTCCTCTGTAGTCTGGGCTGCAGCCTGAAAGTTCTGAGACTTTCCGCTAGACACCTTTGCGTTTCTTTCTGTATTGGCAGGGTTTTCTTGTGGCAGTAGCTCTGCACAGATATCTCTGTTTTGTTTTCATTGGCACCCCTGCTTGAATGTGGAAGTGCCTGAGACCAGATGGTGGGGGAGGCAGTGGCCAGGGACAGGAAACGTGGGGTGAACACCATGCACCGGACTGAGAGTGGATTACACTGCAGACTGAAAGATTTTTTTTCCCTTTAATTGTGATAAAGACCACGTAAGGTAAAATTTACCATCCTAAGCATTTCTAGGAGAAGGCAATGGCAACCCACTCCAGTAATCTTGCCTGGAAAATCCCATGGATGGAGGAGCCTGGTGGGCTGCAGTCCGTGGGGTCACTAGGAGTAAGACATGACTGAGTGACTTCACTTTCACTTTTCATTTTCATGCATTGGAGAAGGAAATGGCAACCCACTCCAGTGTTCTTGCTTGGAGAATCCCAGGGACGGCGGAGCCTGGTGGGCTGCCGTCTATGTGGTCACACAGAGTCGGACACGACTGAAGCGACTTAGCAGCAGCAGCAGCAGCAGCAGCAGCAGCAAGCATTTATAAGTGTAGGTTCCATATGGTTACATATATTCACACTGCACAACAGATCTCTAGAATGTCTTCTTGCAAAACTGAAACTCTATGCTCATTGGAAAACTCCCATTTCCCCTCCCCCAGCCCTGCAAGCACCGAAGAACAGAAAGTTCTATGAGTTGAGTTACTTTACATACCTCATGTACATAGGATTATATAGTGTTTGTCTTTCTGTGATTGATGTAATACAATGTGCTCAAGATCTGAAAACTATCAAATAATTTCTATTTACTTGCAGATGCTGCATGCTTGTGAGCTCAGTCGCTTCAGTCGTGTCCTACTCTTTGCTACCCTATGGACTGTAGCCCACCAGGCTCCTCAGTGCATGGGATTCTCCAGGTAAGACTACTGGAGTGGGTTGCCATGCTCTCCTCCAGGGGAGCTTCCTGACCCAGGGATTGAACCCTCATCTCCTGCACTGCAGGTGGATTCTTTACCCACTGAGTAACATGGAAACCCCTAAAATAGAAAACACAGGTCAGTAGCAAGCATGAGAATGTGGAAGGGTGTTTAAGCAAGGAGAAGGTTTGGAACACTAAGAGAGCTGGAAAGTAAATGTACTAGTGAAACAGCATAGGATCACACTAGAAACCATATGAGGTCAGGAATCTAAAGTAAAACCTGTTAGCGTGCTCATATTTTATTTCTAGGCACATTCTGATACCTAAGTCCATGTATCAAATAGGTGGATAGTTTGATATGACTAGCATGGGGTTTGGAAGATAAGTTCAAGAGAAGGAAAGAAGGGGTGGAAATTGATGGTATAATCAAAGGAATGCTTCTTCATTCCTCTATTTTTCTCACATCCATATCCTATCTATTCAATAGATCTGATTCATTCTACTTCCAAAATGCATTAAGCATCTTGTTATCTCCCATGATGCACCCTGATCCAAGTAACCATCATAGGTGACTAAAGCAGTCAGCAAAATTTTACTTGATCTTCCTAATTTCCATCTGCTACCCTACAACCCATTCTTCATTCAGTGAGTAAAGAGATTCTTTGAAAATCTCTAGATGAATATATTCTGTCCCTGCTTAAAACCCTCCACAACTGAGGAAACTGGAACACTCTTTAGATTTTTAATGATATTAAGACATAATTATGAGGTAGTTACATGTGGATATAAGAGTTGAACCATAAAGGAGGCTGAGCCCTTAAGAATCGATGCTTTCGAACTGTGGTGCTGGAGTAAATTCTTGAGAGTCCCTTGAACAGCAAGATCAAATCAGTCAATCCTAAAGGAAATCAGTCCTGAATATTCCTTGGAAGGACTGATACTGAAATTGAAAGTTCAATACTTTGGCCATGTGATGCGAAGAGTTAACTCATTGGAAAAGACCCTGATGCTGGGAAAAATTGAAGACAGAAGGAGAAGAGGACCACAGAGGACAAGACAGTTAGATAGCATCAGTGATTCAACGGACACGAGTCTGAGCAAACTCTGGAAGATAGTGAAGGACAGGGAATCCTGGCATGCTGCAGTCCGTGGGGGTCGCAAATAGACTCGACTTAGCGACTAAGCAACAGCAAAAACAAAGTTTTTTTTAAAAGTTTTTAGGTGCACACAACTTTGTCGATAAAATGATATGATTTCTGGGACTGTTTCAAAATAATCCAGAAAGAAGGGGTATTGATAAACAAACTGGCCAGGGAGAGAATTGACGCAAGGTGATGGAGAGGGGCCAGTATAGTCTTATCCTTATTTTTTGTGCTTTAAATTTTATTTTAAAAAAAGTGTGGGGGGGGATCCTTCAGTGTTTTTTTCATCCTCTCTTCTCTTCCCTTTTTTTTTTGTGTCTTTAAATAGATTCATTGCTTTTCTTCCCTTTCCTTCCTTAGAGGTAGCCATGGCAGACCTCCCCCTAGCGTGGAGCTGCATCAGATAAAGAAGGGCTGGAGAAGGTGCCTCGTGCAGATGGGGCACATGCTGGGTTGGCACAGGAAACCAGCCAGATCTCCAGGTCACTTCTTCTTCTCAGTCATCCTCCCAAGAATGAGCAGTTATGTGTGTGCGTTCTTCAGGAGGGACGCTTAGTTTCTGACAGCTCTCCTCTATGTGCCACTTCCTAGCGTGGAGCTGCATCAGATAAAGAAGGGCTGGAGAAGGTGCCTCGTGCAGATGGGGCACATGCTGGGTTGGCACAGGAAACCAGCCAGATCTCCAGGTCACTTCTTCTTCTCAGTCATCCTCCCAAGAATGAGCAGTTATGTGTGTGCGTTCTTCAGGAGGGACGCTTAGTTTCTGACAGCTCTCCTCTATGTGCCACTGGTTTTCAAATCAACTAGGATGACTTTTTTTCCTGGTGTTGAACTCCAGGGCTGGGCTTCCCATTATGTGGCTTGAACCCCTCATTTCTCAGGGAGGATCTCTGAGCCCATGGTATTCACCTTCTCTCTTATGCCCCGTGCTAGGAGCACAGGTACTCACCCCAGGAGATGAACCTTGGTCTCCTGCATGGCAGGCAAATTCTTTAGTGTCTGAGCCACCAGGGAAGCCCTATAATTCCTGGGCAATCTACAAAATTAACCTTTTGGAAACCATCCCCCCTAACAGAGGAACATAATTTTTGACGTTAAGAAACATACAAACTCTTCCCTAATACAAGTCCCCATTACCAACTCCATTAGTGGTAGATACTCCTTTAGAGCATGGAATTGTCATAACTAAGATGATGATCCACTTGTCTTCCAGTGTATTTTTGAAGTGCTCATGGCGGGAGGTGAATTCAATATTCTCCATTCTGCCATCTTGATTGCCTCCCAGAAAGCAACTAATAAGTGTAGAATGAAAGGTGAAATTAGGAAACCACCACTTGGCAACCCCAATGATAATGATTCAGGCATAAATCATCAATGGATCCAATAAAACTGGGCAGTAAAAGATTATTGAGGAATGGAATATTTACATAATCTGAAAGTTTCTCTTTCACAAGATAACTTATTACCTGGGTTAAAAATATTAATTTTAGAGTGAAGAAATAGGAATAGATCCTCCTTAATCAAAATTAACGTTATAAGAATGAGACAAATTGATGTCATGCACTCTCTTACATGTTGGCTGAGAAGAATACAGCACAACTTGTGTGAATTTCCTACCAAAAAAGCATAATGTGAATCTAATTTTGAAGATACCTCAGAGAAACCCAAACTGAGGGGCATTCTGCAGAATAGTTGGCCTGCAACCTTTCAAAATGTCTAGGTCTTGGAAGACAAGGAAAGAGAGGAACTATTCCAAGTTGAAGTAGATTAGAGAGATATGACAATTAAATTCAACCCATGGTTTTAGATTGAATCTTCTACCTAAAGATGACAATTTTCTATAAAGTATATTATTAGGAGTATTATACAAATTAAATGGGGTTTCTTAGCTTATAGGTTTGCATCAATTTCTTAATTTCAATAGTTATGCTATGGTTTTGAGGGGCACATGGGTGGAAGGTATATGGGAATTCTTTGTATATTGCATCTTCTCTGAATTTTGAAAGTAGTTCAAGATAAAAAATGAAAAAATGATAACAAATGAACAAACCCCAAGCAAGAGGGTCCAGCATCTTACTGCCACGTTTAGCTGGACAAATATATTCCCTTACTTGGCCCTGCTGGTCACTGCCTTTATCTCCCTTCACTTTACTCTTATTGGAACCACTCCAGCCACTTCTTTCACTTCTACCAACATCAGTCAAACGGGTTTCCATGTCAAGGTTTTTATACTTGCTGCTCTTCCTTCCTCAAAGTATTCCTTCCAGTCTTCACATGGAAGACTTCTTTTTCATTCAGCTCTCAGTTCGAATGGATCCCATAAGGCTCTCTTGTCTTCTGCATTGCACTTGTGAAGCTTCCTTGTTTATTTGTTTGTTACTTATCTCTGTTCAGTAAATCTAAGCTCTCCGAGGACAAGTACTTTGTCTATTTTAACCCCCTGGGCTTCTCGGATGGTGCTAGTGGTAAAGAGCTGCCTGCCAATGCAGGAGATGTAACAGACGCAGGTTCAATCCTTGGGTCAGGATCCCCTGGAGGAGAGCTTGGCAACCCATTCCAGTATTCTTGCCTGCAGAACCCATGAACAGAGGAGCCTGGCTGGCTCTGGCCCACAGAGTCACAAAGAGTCAGACGTAACTGAAGTGAGTTAGCCCGCACGCACCCACCCAACAGCTGGGATAATGCCTGATGAATAATAGCAGCTTATTCTTCCTCATTGTGTCTGATTCTGAAAGGTCTGTTGCATCATTGACATACAGAGACTTTAAAACAGTCTTTCAGTTTAGTGTTCCAGTCCTTTGACATGTCCTAGTTAAAAGAGAAAAAAATTAAAAACTGAAAACAAGAAAAGAGGCTTTGGCAGTTAAACACGTGATGGAAATGCCCCAGTCTGTGCCTCCCTTAGAAACTCACAGAAGCCCTACTGAAATGAATTCTGCTTCCCTTTGTTTGCCGAAACATGTCTTAACTGTATTTGAGCATCAGATCCTTTTTTTCAATTTGGTATGAGAATATAAAACACTGTGCTGGGATCTTCCTGTACTCCATTTAATATGCTCCACTAATGGAGGCAAAAGCTATGATGTATACATATGTGAAGTGAAGTGTTAATCTCTCAGTCGAGTCCAGCTCTTTGTGATACCGGGGACTGTAGCCTGCCAGGCTCCTCTGTCCACGGGATTTTTCAGGCAAGAATACTGGAGTGAGTAGACATTCCCTTCACCAGGGGATCTTCGTGACCCAGGGATTGAACCTGGTTCTCCTGCATTGCAGGCAGATTCTTTACTGTCTGAACCATCAGGGAAGCCCATGGTGAAAAAAATGAAAAAAAAAAAAAAAAAAAAAGATCTGAACATATTAGAAGATGTCTCCTGTTTGACCTTAGAGTGAAGCCATGGATACCACACTGTGTTCACTGCAAACTGGGGCTGCCTCTTTGACAATCAGATGTACTGTGTCCCTCACTCCTCCAGCAGCTCTCCCCAGTAAAGCTGTCACTAGACGCTGTGCCAAAAGGTCAGGAGAGCAAGCTGGGGATCCCAACCCAGCCGGCACCAGTGGAAGAATTGTGCAGGCAATAAGGAATTATTGTTTATCTCCTGGATTCCAGAAGAAAGAACTCAACAAAACAACATAATTAAAATGAATTTTGTAACCATTAATAAAGCTTTTGCTTAGTAATTTATGAAAGGTGTAGTGTTTCTAAACAATCATAACTGTATTACGTATTTTATACTTTTTTTGGAATGAATTTTGAGAGTATTCATTCTCTTCCTACATGCAGATTGCAAGTGTGGATTACTAAGGAAGTTTATTTTATATCCAACTAGTACCACATTTGGCATGGTTTGGGTTTACTAGCTGTTTGGTACTTTCATATCTCCTCCAAGTAGAAAACTGACTACATTTTAGAAATGAGGTGTTAAAAGAAGACGTTACATAGCTTCTTCTCCACGAGGAATTTCTCTGATCTAAATCTGCTTCCCTTTACTCTTCTGTCCTTGGGTATACCCAAGCTGCCCTATCCACTCTTCCCCTGCCCCACTCCTGTCTCCCATAACAGTAGTAAGAAAACAGAAAAGAGGCTTAGTGTTTGCTACCAAATGCCTACAAGTTGCAAGATCATTGCTTTCATAAATTTTTTTCCCCTTTTTCACTAAGTCAACAATTTAAAGTCTTTCCTCCCCAAAGTCTCTCCTCCCCAGATACATTTCTGTTCCCTTATTATCTTTCCATATATGTTCTAATTTGAGAAAAACATTTTTTCTATCAAGATATAATACACAACTTAAAAGACCCAAAGTTCAGGAGAGGGAAGGTTGTATAGGGTAGGAGCTTCCTTGCCCATATATTTCATTACCACTGGGGTAGCTGTGGAGGTAGACTTGGTTTCTATGTGGGTGCAAAACTGTACAGGTACAGTCATTGCTCCAGAAAAGCAAGTGGGATTGAAGGCAAATTCTACCACTGTTCTTTGCAGCTACAAGTTCTCACAAAAGAGTGTTCACCAGTTAAGACTCATGATAGCAAAATCTAAGAATATTTTTCTATCCCCACATCCAGGGGCAGAATTGGAAGGGAACTGAGATGGTTTCCAAACACTCACCCTGAACAGAGTCCACCTTTGTGATTCAGGTTAGAGAAAAAAAGGAGTAAGTGGTAAGAGAAGGAAGGGGTTAAAATGAAAGAATGAAGACAGAAAGAAAAAAGTATTAAGTCCTTATCATCATGAATATCTGAGACCCAGTACAATATTTAAAGATAATACTTGAGAAACCTTGTGAACCTGGGCATACATACAATATTAAACACAAATAAATATTAATTTAGTTTATTTGAGTTGAGTGGATCCTAAGAAGAAATACAGAAGGATGGTCAATTACAAGTTTATGTTTTTCAAGTTAGTAATTCAGAGATAGCATGGAGGAAGCTCTTCTGAATCTAAACAGAGAAAAAATTTTCATCTGGAAGTTTTCATTCTCACCTGATTTTTTAATATGCAAATATCGCTGCATAAGCATCCAACTATAGTGTACTTAAGCCAATATCTTTCATATCAGTTGCAAAAAACAACATGCCTCTAAAAATAGCAATGGCTTATAAAAGTAGAGACGTTGGAAGGAAAAGTACGTTGGGAAGAAAAACTCTGTCCCGTTCTGAATTCTGAGTCTTGAGTCAGTTATAACCAGCTTTTTATAATCAAAACCTCAGCAGCCATCAGCACAGAGAAACTAATTCTGCTTATTCCCTCGTTGAAGAGCAGCAACTAATCTTGTCGAGGATCGGTGACTCTTCTGTTGCTCTGATGCTCATGATGAAAGTGTAAGGGGTGTTGCAAATGAACTCCAGTTAGAATATGATAGCTCTGCTGGCGGCTTCTCTCTTTTTTCTTTCCTCTCTAGTGTAAATACCACCCAGGGTTGAAGGCTGGAGATTTGCTAGTCTGGCTATTTAACAAAGATCTTTTTGGAGAAAATTCTACAAACTTTTTTCCCAAAGGGATCCCAAAAGTTCAAGTTATACTATAAGATCACTGGAATAAGATGAGAGGGGTACTTTAGAACAGTTTATACCCTCTAAAAGTAACAAGTAGGGAAAATGACCACTGCTGTAGGGTTATAGAGTACCTAGACAAGTTTGTCAAATATACAAAAATACTTGAAATGCTTTCTCTTTAAGGTTGTTTTTCTTCATCTATTAGTGCTCAAATATATTTCTTGTCTCAAAGTCTGCTCTCAAAAAAAGTATTTATCTATATTGAAAGTGGAAAGATCTTAAAATGTGGAGCCACTAAAGTCCAGGTTTGGGGCAAATATTGACTCTGCTACTTAAAAACTGAGCCAACTTGGAAAAATTGCTTAACTTTGCATGTCAGTTTGCTCCTTCCTTGGGCTAAGAGGAGGGAAGAGAAGTGATGAAGATAAAAATAGCTAACTCATTGTATAATGTATCAATATTCTCTACACTCAACAAATATTGAGTCTTACTGTGTGCTATGCACTTGGGATTCACTGGAAAAAAGACACAGGACTGGCCTTCAAGAAGCACATGGTCTTGCTCCTCAACAACCAAGGTCTGAGATATCTGGACTTGAAAAATAATGACATCAGGCTCAATGGCATACTGCCCTTGTCATTAAGCTATTCAGAAACAGACGTGGAAAGCCAAGGTCATGCAGAAAAGAAACACAGCAATGGTGTGGATATGATGAGAAGGCTGGAGGGCCGGTGGTGAAAAATGAAATCTTGAAGACAATTTAGACTAGAATTTTGACTGCTATGATGGGACATCATGGATGAATTGACCTGGTGACCCCCTAGATCATTTTTTTCTGATGAAAAATTAGGAGATGGTTGCCTATTCTGTGGACCATTCTGAGTCTAGAATGGCTCAGTTAGTTCTGGGAAATTGTGGAGGGCATGACATCCAAACAGCTACCTTGGAGATATAAAGGGTCACATGTTATACATAGGTTAGCCACTGAATGGTAAGCACCACAGTAAGGAGAATTCCAGCTCAGCTGTACATTTAGCTTCTAGATGTCTCTGAATATGCCATGTTGATGTTGTCTCTGGAATATATCTTACCTACCTACTGGGGTATTGGGAGAATTTAATTTAAAATGTGCATGAATGCAAAAAAAAAAAAAAGTGTTGAGGGGGGACCTTACAGTGTGATGAAAACTTCTGAGTGCTTTTTAAAAGCTTTTTGATTTGCTAAGGACTTTCACACATACAGAGAAGGCGATGGCACCCCACTCCGGTACTCTTGCCTGGAAAATCCCATGGATGGAGAAGCCTGGTGGGCTGCAGCCCATGGGGTCACGAAGAGTCGGACATGACTGAACGACTTCAATTTCACTTTCACAACGTCAACCCACCTTCACAACTACAAAGCTATCACTAGAGATTCCTGAGCACTCACAGCTTGGAGTTTACCTAGGGCCTATCAGGGGCCAGTGTTGTGCTAGACACTGGAGATTTAACAGGGAACCTTCTTGCTGGACCAACTGGACTTCATCTGATTAGCTCAATGATTTCTTGAGTTTATTCAAACAACACTCGGCGTGTCTTAGACTGAAGTGTATTTTGTACTGTGCAAAATATACAGCTGTATGATTCACCTGTATCACTAACCCTGACATTCAGTCTCTGTACTTTAGATTCATTGAAAGAGTACAAGAAACACGTGTTCCTAAGTTGTTGAAGGGAAGACAACAAATATTTTTAACGCTCCTTTCATTTGCCAGGCTCCAGTCCTCCTGTGTATTTCTCACTTAGGCTTCACAACAAAGATGAGGTGTAGGCATTATCCTGTTTACACAAGAATTGTTGAAGTTACAATCTAAACTGCTGTAATGAAGAAACCAGAAAATATAGTGGCCTAATTAATTAGTGAGTGAGTCAAATTTGCTCAGTTATGTCCAACTCTTTGCAACACCATGGACTGTAGCCCACCAGGCTCCTTTGTCCATGGAATTTTCCAGGCAAGAATACTGGAGTGGTTTGTCATTCCCTTCTCCAGGTTATCTTCCTGACCCAGGGATTGAACCCAGGTCTTCTGCATTGCAGGCAGATTCTTTATCATCTGAGCCACCAGGGAAGCCCTTATTTCTGTTTATTTCTTAACAGCCCCAGTGTGAGCGTTCCAGCTTGCTGGAACAACTTTACCCTACAGGGTTTTTCTGGGGCCCAGATTCCCTTTCTATTGCTACTGCCATCTTGAGCATGGCCAAAGCTCAGTCACCAACATACACATATTCCAGGTTATGGGAGAGGAAAGAAAATAATGTGTTGGCTAATGAATTTGTTGGTTTTTTCCATAAAATGGCTCTAGGAGCACTTAGTTTTCTTTAACTTCATTCAAAACAATTGTTAGATTGTATTGTGACAGCTGCCATATCAGCATACATTTTAAAAAAATCAAAATTGGTGAATTTTTGTGTCAGTTCAGTTCAGTTCAGTCGCTCAGTCGTGTCCGACTCTCTGCGACCCCATGAATCGCAGCACGCCAGGCCTCCCTGTCCATCACAATCTCCCGGAGTTCACTCAGACTCACGTCCATCGAGTCCATGATGCCATCCAGCCATCTCATCCTCGGTCGTCCCCTTCTCCTCCCGCCCCCAATCCCTCCCAGCATCAGAGTCTTTTCCAATGAGTCAACTCTTCGCATGAGGTGGCCAAAGTACTGGAGTTTCAGCTTTAGCGTCATTCCTTCCAAAGAAATCCCAGGGTTGATCTCCTTCAGAATGGACTGGTTGGATCTCCTTGCAGTCCAAGGGACTCTCAAGAGTCTTCTCCAACACCACAGTTCAAAAGCATCGATTCTTCATCTCTCAGCTTTCTTTATTGTCCAACTCTCACATCCATACATGACTCCTGGAAAAACCACAGCTTTGACCATATGGACCTCTGTCAGCAAAGTGATGTCTCTGCTTTTTAATATGCTGTCTAGGTTTTGTCACAGTTTTTCTTCCAAGGAGCAAAGCATCTTTTAATTTCATGGCTGCAGTCACCATCTGCAGTGATTTTGGAGCCCAAAAAAATAAAGTCTGACACTGTTTCCACTGTTTCCCCATCTATTTCCCATGAAGTGATGGGACCGGATGCCATGATCTTCGTTTTCTGAATGTTGAGCTTTAAGCCAACTTTTTCGCTCTCCTCCTTCACTTTCATCAAGAGGCTTTTTAGCTCCTCCTCACTTTCTGCCATAAGGGTGGTGTCATCAGCATATCTGAGGTTATTGATATTTCTCCCGGCAATCTTGATTCCAGCTTGTGTTTCTTCCAGTCCAGCGTTTCTCATGATGTACTCTGCATATAAGTTAAATAAGCAGGGAGACAATATACAGCCTTGACGTACTCCTTTTCCTATTTGGAACCAGTCTGTTGTTCCATGTCCAGTTCTAACTGTTGCTTCCTGACCTGCATACAGATTTCTCAAGAGGCAGGTTAGGTGGTCTGGTATTCCCATCTCTTTCAGAATTTTCCACAGTTTATTGTGATCCACACAGTCAAAGGCTTTGGCATAGTCAATAAAGCAGAAATAGATGTTTTTCTGGAACTCTCTTGCTTTTTCCATGATCCAGCGGATGTTGGCAATTTGATCTCTGGTTCCTCTGCCTGTTCTAAAACCAGCTTGAACATCAGGGAGTTCACGGTTCACATATTGCTGAAGCCTGGCTTGGAGAATTTTGAGCATTACTTTACTAGCGTGTGAGATGAGTGCAATTGTGCGGTAGTTTGAGCATTCTTTGGCATTGCCTTTCTTTGGAATTGGAATGAAAACTGACCTTTTCCAGTCCTGTGGCCACTGCTGAGTTTTCCAAATTTGCTGGCATATTGAGTGCAGCACTTTCACAGCATCATCTTCCAGGATTTGAAACAGCTCAACTGGAATTCCATCACCTCCACTAGCTTTGTTCTTAGTGATGCTTTCTAAGGCCCACTTGACTTCACATTCCAAGATGTCTGGCTCTAGATTAGTGATCACATCCTCATGATTATCTGGGTCGTGAAGATCTTTTCTGTACAGTTCTTCTGTGTATTCTTGCCACCTCTTCTTAATATCTTCTGCTTCTGTTAGGTCCATACCATTTCTATCCTTTATCGAGCCCATCTTTGCATGAAATGTTCCCTTGGTATCTCCAATTCTCTTGAAGAGATCTCTAGTCTTTCCCATTCTGTTGTTTTCCTCTATCTCTTTGCATTGATTGCTGAAGAAGGCTTTCTTATCTCTTCTTGCTATTCTTTGGAACTCTGCATTCAGATGCTTATATCTTTTCTTTTCTCCTTTGCTTTTCGCCTCTCTTCTTTTCAGTGCTATTTGTAAGGCTTCTCCAGACAGCCATTTTGCTTTTTTGCATTTCTTTTCCATGGGGATGGTCTTGATCCCTGTCTCCTGTACAATGTCACGAACCTCATTCCATAGTTCATCAGGAACTCTGTCTATCAGATCTAGGCCCTTAAATCTATTTCTCACTTCCACTGTATAATCATAAGGGATTTGATTTAGGTCATACCTGAATGGTCTAGTGGTTTTCCCTACTTTCTTCAATTTAAGTCTGAATTTGGAAATAAGGAGTTCATGATCTGAGCCACAGTCAGCTCCTGGTCTTGTTTTTGTTGACTGTATAGAGCTTCTCCATCTTTGGCTGCAAAGAATATAATCAATCTGATTTCGGTGTTGACCATCTGGTGATGTCCATGTGTAGAGTCTTCTCTTGTGTTGCTGGAAGAGGGTGTTTGCTATGACCAGTGCATTTTCTTGTCAAAACTCTATTAGTCTTTGCCCTGCTTCATTCTGCATTCCAAGGCCAAATTTGCCTGTTACTCCAGGTGTTTCTTGACTTCCTACTTTAGCATTCCAGTCCCCTATAATGAAAAGGACATCTTTTTTGGGTGTTAGTTCTAAAAGGTCTTGTAGGTCTTCATAAAACCGTTCAACTTCAGCTTCTTCAGCATTACTGGTAGCCATTTTAATATTGGTGATGGAAGAAAAGAACATTTAAAGCATATTATGTCTTACTATTTCAAGAAAGGTAAAAATGCAACTGAAATGCAGAAAAGGTTTGTGCAGTTTATGGAAAATGTTCTGTGACTGATCAAATGTGTCAAAAGTGTTTTGCAAAGTTCTGTGCTGTAGATTTCTCACTGGACCAATCTCTACCATTAGGTAGACCAGTTGGAAGTTGATAGCTCTCAAATTAAGACATTAACTGAGAGCAATCAACATTATACCATGTGGGAAATAGCCGACATACTCAAAATATCCAGATCAAGTGTTGAAAATCTTTTGTA
Source organism: Oreotragus oreotragus (assembly GCA_006410675.1). Lineage (NCBI taxonomy): Eukaryota > Metazoa > Chordata > Mammalia > Artiodactyla > Bovidae > Oreotragus > Oreotragus oreotragus. The sequence goes on from SJYX01018944.1 coordinate 361,627, forward strand.
CCAGCTTGGTTATGTTAATCACTTTGATGTTTGGATTCCACATAAGTTAAGCGAGAAAAACCTTTTGACTGTATTAAACCTTCTTGACTGTATTTCTGCATGTGACTCTCTACCTAAACAACAAAAATGTACCATTTCTAAAGCAAATTGTGACAGATAATGAAAAGTGGATACTGTACAATAATGTTGGATGGAAAAGATCATGGGGCAAACAAAATGAATGACCACACCAAAAGTCGGTCTTCATCCAAAAAAAGTGATGCAGTGTATATGATGGGGGTGGCAGGGAGTCCTCTATTATGTGAGCCTTCTGGAAAACCAAAGGATTAACTCCAATAAGTACTGTTTCCAAATAGACCAACTGAAAGCAGCATTCGACAAAAAGTATCTGGAATTAGTCAACAGAAAACACATAATCTTCTATCAGGATAACATAAGACCACATAAGTGATGCAGTGTATATGATGGGGGTGGCAGGGAGTCCTCTATTATGTGAGCCTTCTGGAAAACCAAAGGATTAACTCCAATAAGTACTGTTTCCAAATAGACCAACTGAAAGCAGCATTCGACAAAAAGTATCTGGAATTAGTCAACAGAAAACACATAATCTTCTATCAGGATAACATAAGACCACATGTTTCTTTGATGACCAGGCAAAAACTGTTACAGCTTGGCTGGGAAGTTCTGATTCATCCACCATATTCACCAGACATGGTACTTTAGGGTTTCCATTTATTTCTGTCTTTACAAAATTCTCTTAATGGAAAAAAATTTCAATTCCCTGGGAGACTGTAAAAGGCACCTGGGACAGTTGTTTGCTCAAAAAGATAAAAAGTTCCGGGAAGATGAAACTATGAAGTTGCCTGAAAAATGGCAGAAGGTCATGAAACAAAATGGTGAATACATTGTTCAATAAAGTTCTAGGGTAAAATGAAAAATGTGTCTTTTATTTTACTTTAAAACTGAAGAAAACTTTGGCCAACCCAATATAATGCACAAGTGGCTTTGTCCTGAAGTAGATAACCCAGAAACTGGAGCCATCTTTTCTGCTCATATCCTTCTAATCTGAATTTAGATGCATGGCCTCATCTAGTTGCAAAGGAGGCTGAGAAATGTAATCTATAGATGTGTAGCCTTGGACTCTGCTAAAACATAGTGTGTTCTACTTTATATAAGTTAGTTAGTGGGAAGTTGCTTCATAACACAGAGAGCCCAACCTGGAGCTCTGTGATGACCTAGAGCGGGGTGATGGGAGGGGAGGGAGGGGAGGGACCGGGAGAATAAATATGTAATTATGACTGATTCACGTTGTATCGCAGAAACTAACATAATGTTATAAAGCAATCTTCCATCAATTAAAAAAAATTTTAAAGTATTCTATGTTCAATTAAACATAAATTGACAATGAACATTTATAGTAGTTAGTAGACTTTGGCATAGGTTAATAGGTAGTGAAACAGGAATTCAAGCTTAGATTTACTTGAATCCAGTACCTTGCCACTCTCTCTTAAATACAAGAGCTAAAGAAGTCTGCCTCACCATCCATTTATCTGCAGAGGAGAATAATAATAATGTTTTACTATTATAGTTTATGAATGAACAATTAAAATTAGGTGTCAACTTTTCAGAAACATAGCATTTTTCTATAATATTAATTTGTCTTCCTATAGATTCCAATATCTCCCTCTCCCATCCCTTCAGTTTTCTTGGAAATATCTCAAATTTTAAGCAGCCTGGCCTTGTGACTCGTGTGAACTACATGTTGAATAAGTTACAGAAGAAAGGAAAATGCAGTAACTTCAAAAAACTTCCATTTCTTTGCCAAATCTGTCAGAGGAGATACTTTAAAGATAGTACAGTGTAGCAAAGTATAGGTTTGGTCAAAACTGGATAATGTGTAAAAAGTCAATAAGTGAAATGCCTTTCTTTAAAAAATGGTTTCTTTGCTCCCATCACACTTACAAACAGAGATCCCTGAAACTACTTCTGAGGATAAAAAAAGGAATAAACCATGTTTTCATATTCTTGGCAAAGAAAGAAACAGTGGTTTCTTTTTAAAGGGAAGAAAAACTGTCTGTAGTTCAGAATGAAAAAAAGATGTCATGTTCATTGTAAAGTATTGTTTCTATAATCGAGAAACCATTGTTTGTTTTTACTTATTTTTTTTATCTTTATAAGTAAATTCAATTCTTATATAGAATGTATAGGGTGAACAAATAGCAACCTTTAATGCTGACCTTCTCATTGTAAAACACGTACTTTTTTGTTTCCCTTTCCCTCTGCTCTTGATGGGTAATCATTAAGTATAAGGTAGTTGTCTGGATCACAGTTACCACAAATCCTTTTTCCTTCTTTTACTTTTTTTTAGTCCCTGAAATCTTGGACCTCTGTCTTTGATCCAGTCATTCTAGAATGCTTTCTATAATCTTGTGAAAGAGCTTCTAATTGGCAAATGTAACATTTATACAATCCTACTACACTTTGTTTCCTTGGTGGCTTAGATGCTAAAGCATCTGCCCGCAATACAGAAGACCTGGGTTCAGTCCCTGGGTTGGGAAGATTCCCTGGAGAAAGAAATGGCAGCCCACTCCAGTATTCTTGCCTGGAAAATCCCATGGACAGAGGAGCCTGGTAGGCTACAGTCCATGAGATCGCAGAGTCAGACATGACTGAATGACTTCACTACACTTTGCAGCTTTGATTCTACTGACCACACTTTTTCTTTTTGCAACTTTCATTTTTTCAGACCTTGACTTCTAAAATATTTTGCCCTTGACCCTCAGTCCTCTCTGTCTTTCTCTCCAACAGCCCATTCCCATCTGATCTCGCCTCTCCTATTGCTTCAACTTGCAGCTTTATGCTGTGGTTTAGGACTTAACATCTAGTTCCTGGACCAAGGAAATAATGAATTTGCTAACACATGTCCTGTGTCAGATCTCTTTCCTTTTCCTGCACTTTGCTTCCACTTGAATCTATTCTGCACTGTATTCCCACTTGAATCTTCTTAAAGCACTACCTTCATTCAATCAATTACCCTCAAGAAATTGTCAGTAACCCCCGATGACTAAAGCCCCAATACCTTACTTTACTTTTAATTTCAGTATATGCCAGACATGCTTTTAACCATTAGGTGAAGGTATCTTTCTCATCCTATACCAAAGTTCATGAACTTCTTTTTACATTCACAGCTATCACCATAGTCAAGTAAGCATCAGCCCTTACCAGGATATTGCTAGTAACTCCTGTTTCTATTTTTGTCTTACTGTACTACATTCTTCACAGTCAGAAGGGTCTTTTAAAAAGTGAATGGCTTGTGCAATAACTGGCCTATGTGCTGACAGGTTTTTTTTTTTTTTTTAAAGTTACTGATTCAACCTCCGTACTGCTAATTGGTTTATTCATGTTTTCTATTTCTTTCTGCTTCAGTCTTGGAGCTTGTAATTTGTAGAAATTTGCCCATTTCTTGAACATTGTCCATTTCATTGGTATATAATTGTAGTAATCTCTTATGATCTTTCCTATTTCTGTGGTGTTGATAGTAACTGCTCCTTTTTTATTTCTGGTTTTATTGATTTGGGCCTTCTCTCTTTTTTTCTTGGTGACTCTGGCTAAAGAGTTATCAATTTTGCTCATCTTTTCAAATAACAGCGCTTAATTTCACCAATCTTTTCTATTTTTAAGTCCCCCCCCCTTTTTTTTTCAGTTCTGATCTTTATGAATTCTCTCCTACTTACTTGGGTTTTATTTGTTCTTTTTCTAGTTCCTTTGGGTTTAAGTTTAGGTTGTTTGAGATTTTTTTTTCTCCTGATATAGTCTTGTATCATTATAAACTTCCCTTTTAGAACCAGTTTTGCTGAGTTCCAAAGATTTTGGATCATTTTCCCCCCCCCTTTTTTTTTCAGTTCTGATCTTTATGAATTCTCTCCTACTTACTTGGGTTTTATTTGTTCTTTTTCTAGTTCCTTTGGGTTTAAGTTTAGGTTGTTTGAGTTTTTTTTTCTCCTGATATAGTCTTGTATCATTATAAACTTCCCTTTTAGAACCAGTTTTGCTGAGTTCCAAAGATTTTGGATCATTATATTTTCATTTTTATTTACCTCCAGTTATTTTAAAAATTTTTTCATTTGATTTTTTTTTTGTAGTGATTCACTGACTGTCTAGTAGCATATTGTTTAGCCTCCATGTGTTTGTATGTTTTGAAGTGGTTTTTTTCTTGTAGTTGGTTTTTAGTCTTGCAGTATATGGTTGGAAAAGACGCCTGATATAATTTCAGTCTTCTTAAGTTTACTGAGATTTATTTTGTGGCCTAGAATGTGATCTCTCCTGGAGAATGTTCCATGTGCACTTGAAAAGAATGTGTATTCTGCTTTTGTGTGGAATGTTCTATACCTATTAAGTACATCTGATATAATGTATCACTTAAAGTCAGTGTTTTGTTATTGATTTTCTGACTGGGTTGGTCCATGATGTCAGTTGGGTGTTAAAGTCTCCTACTATTACTGTGTTGTCTTCAGTTTCTCCCTTTTTGTTTGTTAATATTTGCTTTATGAATTTAGTTGCTCCTATGTTGGGTGCATACATATTTACAGTTGTTTTATTTTCTTCTTATATTGACCTTTTGGACATTATGTACTGTCTTTTTCTCTCTTATTACAGTCTTTGTTTTAAAGCCTATTTTGTCTGATATAAGTATTACTGCCCTGGCTTTCTTTTAATTTCCCTTTACATGGAATACCTTTTTCCATCCCCTTACTTTCAGTCTATATGTGTCTTCACATCTGGAGGTGGTGTGTAAGCCTGCTGGTGGGCAGGGGTAGGGTCAGGGATTCCTGGGGCTGATGCCTGCCCACTGGCAGGTGAGGCTGGTTCAAGTGCTACTGCTCAAGCACTGGTGGGTGGATCTAGTTCCATGATCTCTCGCTGCAGGGTCCTGCAGTTCCTAGCACAGGTTATCAGGGCCAGGTCCTGGTCCCTCTGGTGGGTATAGTTAGGTCCTGGGGCAGCTGTGGTCTCAGGTGGTCTTAAGGCATCAGGCCTGTTGGTAGGTGGGGCTGTGCCCCTACTTGGCTAGTAATTTGGCCTGAAGTATCCCAGGATTGGTGTCAACAAACTGGTAGGTATGGCTAGGTCCTGGAGCTAATAAAGTTAGAGGGAGCGATCCAAACTGACAGTTATCAGCACCAGTGTCCTTGTGGTGGAATGAGCTCCCCAAATTGGCTGCCACTCATGTCCATATCCCCAGGGTGAGCTTCAGCTGCCTGCTGTCTCTCTGGGATCCTCCCCAAGATGAACATATGGGTCTGATCCAGGTTCCCTTCAAATTATTGTGTCTACCCTGGGCCCCAAAGCATGAGATTTTGTTTGTGTTATTCAAGAGTGTAGTCTATATTTTCCACAGCACTCTGGGTCTCCTGAAAGTAAATTCTGCTGGAATTTAAGCCAAATGTTTTAGGGGCTTATCTTCCCAATGCAAGACCCTTAGTCTTGGGAGCTCAAAGTGAAACTTGGACCCCTTACTCTTTGGGAAGAATCTTTGCAAATGTAATTATCCTCCCATTTGTGGCTCACCCGACCAAGAGCATGGGTCTTGGATATAATGTGACTTAGCCCTCCTATCTGTCCTGTTCTGGTTGGTTCCGCCTTTATATCTTACTTGTTGAAGATATTTTCTGCTAGTTCTCTGGTCTTTCTTGTCAGTAATTGCTCCATAATGCTTATAATTTTGTTGTGCCTGTAAGAGGAGGTGAGCTCAGGGTCTTCCAGCTTGGCCGTTTTGGCCACTCTCTCCTTATATTTAATTTGGTATTTGTAATTTTGTACTATTTTTCTTAAAGAAGGATCTTCAAATTGTTTGAACTTCAAGCCCCATACAATCTAGCTCCACTTTTGTTAACTACTGTTTTCTTGGGACCTGGAATTGTTTGCATCTTATAATAAACAGTAAATGAAAGAAAGATGCCTCGCATTTTATAGGAATAACTAATGTGTCTTCCCATTCCAGGGAGGTAATTTCCATTCCTCTCACATCTATTCTGTACTTTGCTTCTGCATTAAACATCTTAAAATACCACCTTCATCCTGCCACTTCCCTATTCTAAACATCTCCAATAACTCCAACATCAATGGAGAACAAAATTTAAATCTCTTAGCCTGCCATTCAAGATTTGAGGCAACCTGAGTTACCTTCACTTCTTGTCTTCATGAATACCACATTATAGGCAGACGGATCTATTTACCACTTCAGGAACATCTTTACTCCTTCTATTCCCAAGCCTTCATATTAGCCATTTATGTTATCTGGAGGAACTTTCCTCTAATCTTAGTGATCTGGAAACCTTATTCCTATGCAAGACCCTTTTCCGTGAAGTCTGCCCAGCTGCCAGCAGATCCAGTGTTTTTCCCTTTCCTGAACTCTGGCCAAACATACCATTCTGTAACTCAGAATTGTCTTTTATTACTAGTTATCTTCTCTTGTCCCTGGTTCTATCTACACATTTGGATTATTCAAGCCCTTTTCTCAGGGACCATAATCTCATTGGAGCTATCCCCAGCCTAGAAGCCTCAATGGAGACTGAAGAGGTCATAGGGAGGTTTGTTGGGTTGTACGTTTGCAGCCAGAGCTACCCAGATGGTGCTAGTGGTAAAGAACCTGCCTGCAAATGCAGGAGACACAAAATATGCAGGTTCAGTCCCTGGGTTGGGAAGATCCCCTGGAGAAGCAAATGGCAACCCACTCCAATATTCTTGCCTGGAGAACCCCATGGACAGAGGAGCCTACTGGGCTACAGTCCATGGAGTCGCAAGGAGTTGGACACAACTGACGTGAGTTGTTAGCACACAGCACAACAATGGAAGAAATAATAGAATTTTACAGCTTCCTTAGAACCAAATAAAATCACCAAAAATATAAACAGAAAAGAAATAAAGTCTTGTAAGAATGGCAATATAATACTTTAATCTAAGTTCTTAAACCATAAACTCTTCATGGGCAGCTATAAACCTGAAAAGTAACTGGAGCGGGCTGCAAAATTACACTTCCAAAGATATTACAGTATAGCAGTTGGTAATGTGATGATCATGGTGGTGGTGATGATAATAGCAATGTGAAGAAAGCTCTTGTTCTTTAAGCTGTATGAGGCATTGGTATTGCTTAATGGGGTCCTGCATGAGAAGAATTTACTCTTTTATTGCTTTCTATGTTAGACACCAAAGGAAGCAAACTTTTTCCAAAAGAAAGAACACTTTATATGTCATTTTTAAGAAAATGGCTACATTTTCCTTGAGGCATAATGGAAGACTCTTCTCCAAACAATACACTTCTAGAAAAGAAAGTACTTTCAGGAAATGAAGAGCTGTTGTTTCCTGTTAACATCAGGCTTCTTTGTATTTTTTTATGTGTGTTTCAATGATAGGCAAAACAACAGTACCTTAGTAGAAGTTAAAATTATAACTTTAAAAAATCTACTCAAACATTATACTTTATTTCAGTTTAGACTCATTTCCAATTGTGCTTAATCTTTTCCAGCTTTGTTATTGCTTTCTCTTAGAGTTTCCACTGTGAAATGACATTTTTGGTCTCTTTTGCCCTCTATTGAATTGCCCTGGTAATAACAGTAACTAGCAAAATGCTAGTTCTGTAGCACGTGGGAGAAGACATAAATATTTGATCTCAGATCAGTGGTGTGTGTAATTGTTACTATAGAGAAAATTTTTGATTGCTGTCCAAAACTGGAATCCTATTTAAATTTGATTTCTGGGTCTTCTTCAAATATATAAAGTACAGAACATTTCATAGCATATAAGTTAACCCTTGGCTGGTCCTGTGACAAACCATTTTCTATCTCTACAGGGATGGAACAAGAAGAAACACAACTCATGTGCAGGAATACTATCTAGATATTAGAAAGTAATATTATCTTTAAATTTTTTAGGGTTCCTTCAATGAATCCTAAAAGTCAAGATTTAAATATCAAAGGAAACTGTAGATTGTCTACTCTAGATATAATTATAGACTCTCAATTTTTTGCATATCTTTCTGTTACTAATATTGTTATTTTCTATAAAATCAAAGAAAAGCAAGATAATAGCAAAAATAGATATTTTAAAGCAATTATGTATTAGCTTGGGTTTATAATCACTTTAAAAAATTGAGTCAATACTACAAAACTAGGAAAGTTATCATTTAACAGCAATTTAATCATAATTCATAAATCATATTTACAGAATTTCATTCTTAAAAAAGAAACATAAAGTGAATGTTCTTAGGGCAAAATGGCGGAAATATATGAAGTTTTACCCCGAATACGTAACATCACAGTTGTAAATGGGAATTGGCTAATGGCTAAGTCATCTCATTAGATCCAGATGAATGAGGACTAAAGAAGTAGATAATCCTGAAGCTTAATTTTGTAATTAGTTCCTAAGTCTCTCAGCTGTACCCAAAGCTGTTATGATAACACAATCAAGTGATCTATCTTCCACCTCTTCTAGGTCCCCTTCTTTGATAGCTGTGCTTAGTCGTTCAGTCATGTCTGACTCTTTGCAACCCCATGAACTGCAGCCTGCCAGGCTCCTCTGTCTGTGGGGACTCTCCAGGCAAGAATACCAGAGTGGGTTACCATGTCCTCCTCCAGGGGACCTTCCCAACCCAGGGACTGAACCCAGGTCTCCTGCATGGCAGATGGATTCTTCACCAGCTTAGCTACCAGGGAAGCCCCTTCTCTGATAGGGTGGGATATAAATCCTAAAGGAATAAAAAGGTTAGCAGAGCATAAAGATTGGTGTGCTAGGAATATATATATACTTATGACTATACATATGTATCTGCCTAAGATAAGTCAAGATTGACCAAAGGAGATATCTAAGAAGAAATCTAATGAGATTTTTATAAATCTAAGCTTCCCTTGTGGCTCAGACGGTAAAGAATCTGCCTTCAATGTGGGAGACCCATGTTTGATCCTTGGGTCAGGAAACTCCCTTGGAAAAGGGAACGGCTAATCCACTTCAGTATTCTTGCTTGGAGAATTCCATGGACAGAAGGGCCTGGTGGGGTACAGTCCATGGGGTTGCAAAAGGTTGGACACGACTGAAATGACTTAACACACACAGGAGATTCTCTAGTTGGTATGTGTCATACAACTAATTTTCCTACTGAGATTTAAGATAAGAAAGCCCTAAACTACTAGTTTAAGAAACCAAGCTCTGGAGTCAATCCAAAATTCCAATACTGATTATGCCACTTAATTGCTGTATGATTGTAAGCAAGTTTTGTTTTTTCTTTTTTATCTTCCAGGTCTCAATTTTCTCGTCTGTATAATGAGAAGAATAAGACTTCACAGAATTGGGGGAGTGGTCCTAAGATGGCAGAGGACACCACTTTCTCCCCCACAAATTCATCAAAAGAACATTTGAACGCTGAGTAAATTCCTCAGAGCAACTTCTGAATGCTGGCAGAGGACATCAGGCACCCAGAAAAGCAGCCCATTGTCTTCGAAAGGAGGTAGGAAAAAATATAAAAGATAAAAAGAGAGACAAAAGAGGTAGGGGCGGAGATCCGAATGGGGAAGGGAGTCTTAAAAAAGAGAGACATTTCCAGACACCCAGAAACACCCTCACTAGTGAGTCTGTGGCAAGCCTTGGAACCTCAGAGGACAACATAACCAGGAGGAAAAATAAATAAATAATTTAAACCCACAGATTATGTGCCCAAAGGTAACTCTCAGTGGAGAAGCAGCACAGACGCCCGCATCCACCACTTGCAAGCAGGGGCTGGGCAGGGAGGCGCTGGGCTACATTGCTTAGGGTAAGGACCAGGCCTGAATGCCCCGAGGGCAATCTGAGGGGACTAACTTGAGATAGCAATCCATACTATGGGATAGCTATCCCACAAAAAACCCTAATCTAAGACACTGCCAGGCTCGCTCACAGAAAAAAGGAGTGAGCAGAGCTAGCCAGCCGTGGACTGGCCCATCCCCTGCCGGAGACAGGCAGGCGAGGGCAGCCAGAGCCGGAAAGGGGCAATCGCGGCCCCAGAGAGGCGTCATCTACCAAACTGCAAGCAGACTTTGTTGCTAACCAAGACTTCTTAGGATTCTGGATGATCAACATCCGCCGGGAGGGTCGCAGCCAGAGATCAGCTCCCCAGAAGAGACACACAGCACACCTGAGAGGATGCGCTGGTTGTACACCCAGAAAACTGAGTGGGAGGGGCCGGGGAGATGATAAATTGCAGTGACCACAATCGCCAAGCACCTGGTCACCTGAGCTGCTGGAACCGGGGAAGGGCACAAAACGCAGGCCCATTCAAGTGTGCATTTGTGGAGTATCCGAGAACCTGAACCTGAACAGCTTAGACCTGGGACATGTACTCAACCCAGGGCTCGCCTCAGACAGTTCCTGGCAGAGCAGTCTAGAGCTTGAGCAGTATAGACTGGGCAAGCACACATGCCGTGAGCAGGGGAGCGGGAACCGGGGAGGTGGTGCAAACCCAGTGTGGCTGAGACACTGGGAGCACACGCCAGTGTTATTTGTTTGCAGTGTTCCTCCCTCCCCACAGCACGACTGAACAAGTGAGCCTAAAAAAGTGTCCACCACCCCCCCTCTTGTGTCAGGGTGGAAATTAGACACTGAAGAGACCAGCAAACAGAAGAAGCTAAAACAAACAAGAGGAAATTGCCTTGGAAGTGACACGTGCAATAGATTAAAACCCTGCAGTTAGCACCGACTACTTAGGAAGGGGCCTATAGATCTTGAGAAGTATAAGCAGGATCAAGGAACTATCTGAAAATGAACTGACCCCACACTGTCCACAACGTCAGAGAAAGTCTTAGATACACTTTTACTATTATCATTTTTTTAATTAAAATTTTTTTTAGTTTTAAGTCCTCTAATACTCCTTTAATTTTCATTTTTATAGCCTATTACTTTGCAAAAAAGACCCTATTTTTTTAAAGCAAACTTCATATATATATATATTTTATAATTTTTGTGACTTTGTTTTTTTCTTTAATATTGTATTTTTGAGAATCCAATCTCTACTCTAGATTTTTAATCTTTGCTTTTTGGTATTTGTTATCAATTTTGTACCTTTAGGAACCCAATCTTCAGTACCCATTTTTACTTGGGAGTGAGATTACTGGCTTGACTGCTCTCTTCCCCTTTGGACTCTCCTTTTTCTCCACCAGGTCTCCTCTATCTCTTCCTTCCTCTTTCTCTTCTCTACCCGACTCTGTGAATCTCTTTGTGTGTTCCGGACTGTGGAGAAAATGTAGGGAACTGATTACTGGCTGGATCTGTCTCTCTCTTTTTGATTCCCCCTTTTATCCTCCTGGCCACCTCTGTCTCCTTCCTCCCTCTTCTCTTCTCTGTATAACTCTGTGAACATCTCTGAGTGGTCCAGACTGTGGAGAGCACATAAGGAAGTGATTACTCGCTAGCTTGCTCTCTCCTCTTTTGATTCCCCCTCTTCTCCTCCTGGTCACCTCTGTTTCACTTCTCCCTCTTCTCTTCTCCATGTAACTCTGTGAACCTCTCTGGGCGTCCCTCACTGTGGAGAAATTTTTCATCTTTAACCTAGATGTTTTATCATCAGTACTGTATAGATGGAGAAGTCTTGAGGTTACTGTAAGAATAAGACTGAAAGCCAGAGGTAGGAGTCTTAAGTCCAAATCCTGAGTACACCAGAGAACTCCTGACTCCAGGGAACATTAATTGATAGGAGCTCATCAAACACCTCCATACCTACAATGAAATGAAACATCACCCAAGGGCTAACAAGTTCCAGAGCAAGACATAACATGCAAATTCTCCAGCAACACAGGAACATAGCCCTGAGCTTCAATATACAGGCTGCCCAAAGTCATTCCAAACCCAGGACATCTCATAACTCATTACTGGACACTTGCACTCCAGAGAGACGAAATCCAGCTCCACCCACCAGAACACTGACACAAGCCTCCCTAACCAGGAAACCTTGACAAGCCACCTGTACAACCCCACCCACAGCAAGGAAACTGCACAATAGAGAGAACTCCACAGACTGCCAGAATACAGACAGGCCACCCAAAACACAGCAATATAAACAAGATGAAAAGGCAAAGAAATACCCAGCAGGTAAAGGAACAGGATAAATGCCCACCAAACCAAACAAAAGGGGAAGATATAGGGACTCTACCTGATAAAGAATTCCAAATAATGATAGTGAAAATGATCCAAAATCTTGAAAACAAAACGAAGTTACGGATGTAACTTGCCTGAGGACAAGGATTGAGAAGATGCAAGAAAGGTTTAATAAGGACCTAGAAGAAATAAAAAAGAGTCAATATATAATGAATAATGCAATAAATGAGATAAAAAACACTCTGGAGGGAACCAACAGTAGAATAATGGAGGCAGAAGATAGGATAATAGAGGTAGAAGATAGAATGGTAGAAACAAATGAAACAGAGGAAAAAAAGAAAAAGGAATTAAAAGAAATGAGGACAATCTCAGAGACCTCTGGGACAATGTTAAATGCCCCAACATTCAAATCATAGGAGTCTCAGAAGAAGAAGACAGAAAGAAAGACCATGAGAAAATATTTGAGCAGATAACAGTTGAAAAATTCCCTAAAATGGGGAAGAAAATAATCACCCAAGTCCAAGAAACCCAGGGAGTCCCAAACAGGATAAACCCAAGGCAAAACACCCCAAGACACATATTAATCAAATTAACAAAGATCAAACACAAAGAACAAATATTAAAAGCAGCAAGGGAAAAACAACAAATAACACACAAGGGGATTCCCATAAGGATAACAGCTGACCTTCCAATAGAGACTCTTCAATCCAGGAGGGAATGGCAAGACATATTTAAAGTGATGAAAGAAAATAACCTACAACCCAGATTACAGTACCCAGCAAGGATCCCATTCAAATATGAAGGAGAAATCAGAAGCTTTACAGACAAGCAAAAGCTGAGAGAATTCANCCTCTTTCACTCTCATCAAGAAGCTCTTTAGCTCCTCTTTGTTTTCTGCCTTCAGCTTGAGCTTCATCCAGCCAGGCAATTTGCATGATGTACTCTGCATAAAAGTTAAACAAGTAGAGTGACAATATACAGCCTTGATGTACTTCTTTCCCAATTTTGAACCTGTCTGTTCCATGTCCTGTTCTAACTGTTGCTTCTTGATCTGCATACAGGTTTCTCAGGAGACAGGTAAGGTGATCTGGTATTCCTCTCTTTCAGAATTTTCCAGTTTTTTCGTGATCCATACAGTCAAAGACAATTTGGTCTCTGGTTCCTCTAAATCCAGCCTTTTCTAAATTCAGCTTGTACATCTGGAAGTTCTCTGTTCATGTACTGTTGAAGTCTAGCATGAAGAATTTTTAGCATGATCTAGCTAACATATGAAATGAGTGTAATTATGCTGTAGTTTGGACATTCTTTGGCATTGCCCTTCTTTGAGATTGGAATGAAAACTGACATTTTCAGAACTGTGGTCACTGCTGAGTTTTCCAGATTTGCTGAGTGCAGCACTTTAATAACATCATTATTAATGAGTAAATACCATAAAACCCAGCTCAAGCCAACTTAGAAACCCATTCTGTTCTAAACTATTCCTGAAATGAGGAAAGTTTTAACTCATGTTCACCTCAACTGAGAATAGATTTTAAATATTTAAACATTTAGTTAGAGATATTGTTAGGAAAATTTGATAGCAATAATACTGAAAGGTAAATGATAATCCAGTGTACAATATTGCCATGTTTGAAGTTACATGGTTTCCCTAATGTCAAGAGTACATATGTAATATTAAAACATTTTATCTTTCTGCTGGAGATATGTAACAGCTGTCTCTATCCATTCAAACCCTTGCTCAGAGAAATCATAACTTTATGCCTGGGAAGTTGTAAATAAATTCCCTTGCTCTGGCATTAACCTAGGACATTCCAAATACTCCAAGAGGTATTCAAAGCATTATGTTAATCAAAGCACCCAGGCTTATAAACATGAAGAAAAGAAGACCTTGTCTCATCATCAAACACTGCAAATTTAGATGTCATAGCTGGCATCCACCATCCAATTTGCAGTCTGACTTAAAAACATGTTATCTTCCACCTTTCTGTCATTTTGCTTATACTGATCAGCTCTGCTAACATTATGCTCATTTCATTTAACAATATTCCAGCAATTCTAGGTGAGAGAGTCTTTGAATTTAAAAATTTATTCTTGGACTACCCTGATGGTTCAATAGTTAATAATCTGCCTTGCAATGAGGGAACAAAGGATCAATCCCTCGTCTGGGAGTATTCCATATGCTGTAAGGCAACTAACCCCATGCACCAAAAATACTGAGCCCTCATCCAGCAACTATTGAAGCCTGTGTGCCAAGAGCCTGTGCTCTGCAATAAGAGAGCCCACTGTGACTAGAAGCCTACAGCTAAAGACTGGCCCCCTCTTGCCACAACTAGAGAAAGCCTGTACAGCAACAAAGACCCAGAACAGTAGTAAACAAATACATAAATACATAATTCACCAATGCAGGCAGGTTTTAAAGAAGAAACCAGTCATATAAAAGTGTAACTTTGTTTGTTTTTTTTTTTTTTTTTATTTTATTTATTTATTTATTTGTTTGTTTGTTTTACTTTATTTTACTTTACAGTACTGTATTGGGTCTGGCATACATTGACATGAATCTGCCACGGGTGTACATGAACTAACCCCCCACCCCACCCCCCAAAAAAAGGACCTACTTGGCACATATGAAAATAGGTCAGGAGAAATGAGGTTATTTAACAGCTGAACGAGCAACTTAGGAAAGATAACAGTAACCACAAAAATCAGAAAGTATTAAAAAAAAAAGTGTAACTTTGTTTACATTTTAAAAAAAATTCCAATTAAGTTTAACATAGCCAGGTATAGGAATCACAAGATTTTTGATAGAGCAGTTTGGTTAAAGAAAAGTCTCTGGATTGATTGTCACAATCTACATTTTTTCTATCAGACTTAGCATCATTTAACTAAGCAATCTTAGGCATGAACGAACTTTGACAATTCAGAATTCCATGCGGCCAATAGCATCATAGAAAAAAAGAACTCACATTTGTTTAAGGTCTAGACTTTTTAATCGCATAATTTCAACTAATCTTCAAGCCAACTATATGAGACAGATGACATAGTTCTCTGAAGAAATCAAGATTCAGAGAGGATAAATAATGTTTCAGTAGGATGGCACTAGTGGTAAAGAATGCACCTGCCAATGCTGGAGATGCAAGAGATGCTGGTTCGATCTCTGGGTCGGAAAGATCTCCTGCAGAAGAAAATGACAACCCAATCTAATATTCATGCCTGGAGAACCCCATGGACAGAGGACCCTGGCAGGCTACAGTCCATGGGGTCTCAAAGAGTCAGACACAACTGAAGTAACTTAGCATGCAGGGGTCACACAGTGTGTAAGTGACAGAACCAAGATATGAACACAGACCATGATGACCTCAAAGGCCTCAACTGCCATAGTCATATCTGTGCATNAGTCCATGGGGTCTCAAAGAGTCAGACACAACTGAAGTAACTTAGCATGCAGGGGTCACACAGTGTGTAAGTGACAGAACCAAGATATGAACACAGACCATGATGACCTCAAAGGCCTCAACTGCCATAGTCATATCTGTGCATTTTTAAACTAGTGAATTGCTAAGGTTTGTCATGCATATCTTTAGATTGGATTCAGCTTTCAAGTCTCTCTCTTTTCAGTGTTGCCATATAGTATATTTGTGGCTTTTAGTAACTGAATAGAAACTTAAAAGTTGCCTAAATACTTGTGACTCAATATGTAAGAAGCTTGGACATCACCCTTGTTGGTTAGAAATGCAGACTCTCAGGCACTGCTTCAGCTTTCTAAATCAAAATCTAAATGTCACGAGGTCCCCAAGTGATTTGCACACTCAGTACAGTTTGAGAAGCACTGGCTTAAATGACAAGAAATATATTTTATTAATTATTTTTAAATTTATATTTAATTGGAACATAAGTGTTTCACAATGTTGTATTAATTTCTATTGTACAACGTGTGAACCAGCTATATGTATACATATACACTCTCCTCTCTTGAGCCTCCCACCCACCCCGTCACACTCCTTTAGGTTATCGCAGAGTACCTAGCTGAGCTCCCTGTGGTGTGCAACAACTTTTGACTGGCTGTCTATTTTACACATGGTAGTGTATATCTGCCAATGCTGCTCTCTCACTTTGTCCCACCCTCTCCTTCCCTTGCTGTGTCCACAAGTCTGCTCTCTATGTCTGTGTCTCTCTTCCTGCCCTGCAAATAGGTTCGTCAGTACCATTTTTCTAGATTCCATCTATACGCATTAATAGACAATTATTGTTTTTCTTTTTCTACTTCATTCTGTATGACAGAGTCTAGGCTTGTCCATATCTCTACAAATGACCCAGTTTTGTTCCTTTTAATGACTAATATACCATTGTATATGTTGACTCACATCACAAGAGATGCTTGTTGGTGCTTCTAGGAGCAGTTTAATAGACCAAATTGGAAATCAAATTCCAGCCTTATCTGCTTCATTGGCTGCAGCTGCTGCGAGCAGTACATTCTTTCATGGCAGTGTCCAAGGGTAGTTAGGCAAAGAGGGACTATTGCTTTTAATGAGGAAAGATAATTCCTTCAAGTCCCATTGTCCACGGCTTGGTTGCAAGCCTCCATCCTAGATATACAAGAACCTGGTAAGTTCTACATATGAAATTGCAATATCCTTCTTGAGGGTGCAACTACTAAGAATGGTGCATGCATGCTAAGTTGCTTCAGGCATGTCCAATTCTTTGTGTCACTATGGACCATAGCCTTCCAGGCTCTTGTGTCCATGAAATTCTCCAGGCAAGAACACTGGAGTGGGTTGCCATGCCCTCCTCCGGGGTATCTTCCCCCCAGGGATTGAACCCATGGCTCTATGTCTCCTGAATTTGCAGGCAGCTTTTTACCAATAGCACCACCTGAGAAGCAGTAAGACTGGTAGGAGAACTGATGTAAAATAGGTGTCTAATGTATGTATTACCCAGAATAAGTAAAAACACCCTACTAATGATGATCCTTAGTCCTGGCATTTCAGCCAGAGGCATAGCTAAGGCATTGAACAGTGAGACTGGGTAAACACAGACCCTTCATTTGAAAGTGTCTCACAAGACCCTGAACTCCAGGCTTTGTTTCCAAGAGTGAGTACACCTTCCCTAACCAACATTTTCTCCTTTCTCTTCTGATCCTCATCAGTGACACATTGTTGCCTGCAGGAAAGCAGTTTTGAAATATGATTGCTGTGCTAACAGTCCCATTTTTCAGGCTTTATTTGCTCTAACACAATTTATGAAGGCTTGATTATGTCTGTATAGAGATAATCATAAGGCGTAGTCCAATGGGAAAATAAAAGCCCTGTCAAAGAAACACAGGTAACACAGTCTCCCCATTCATATACATTTTTAGATTAAATTTTTATTTTTTGTACAATTTTAAAAGTTACTTTCTATTTATAGTTATCACAAAATATTGGTTACATTATACAATATGTCCTTGAGCCTATCTTACACCCATTAGCTTGTGCCTCCTACTTCCCAATCCCTATGTTGCCCTCACCCCCACTGGTAACCACTAGTTTGCTCTCTATATCTGTGAATCTACTTCTTTTTTATATTTTTCAGATTCTCCATATAAGGGATATCACATAGTATTTCCTTTTCTCTGTCTGACTTATGCACTTTTAGTGGTTGTCATTCTTATTACCTGACACCTCTTCATCCCTTTAGGATAGCAAGTATGAATTTTTAAAAACTGTATGGTGTAAATGAATTTTGAGTAGGCTTTAGGGAGAACAAAATTGTTTTGCCCAGATACGTGGGAAATTCCAACTTCAATGTTGACTTCAGATCAAAATAAAGCTCAAAGATTTTTGTGCCAGAGTCAGATACTGTGCTGTTTGATACAGCATTAGCATCTTATTTTACCATTTAATCTAATTAACATATCTAATGTATACATGGATATCTTAGTTCAAATGTTTTATAGCTGAGCCATCATTTACTAAAAATATCAGCATATTCAGTTCATGTTTTGATTTTCATTCTTTTATAATGATCCTCATATTACAAATGGTACTCCCTTGGACCCATTCCATTTGAATAAATATTCCATAATGAATCAACTTGCTTTATTCAAGTTAGAAAAACCTTCACATGTCCACTACCATAGTGAAGAGCAGTTGTTCTGCATGCAGGTTTCTGTCTCACTCAAATTTTAAGGAAATTTATAGTAAAGCCCTTCCATTTTCTGGCAATTATTTCTCAATCCAAAACACTCGTGGCAGAAGGACATAGATTTTAAAAAGAAAAATAATACTTTAGTTCTGTTATCATTTGTATTGCATTAGCTTTTCTTACCTGAAGGAAATAATTCACATTCTATGGAAAGATAAATATTTCTGGAGTATAAAAGTAGTAAACAAAACAACCTGCTGCCCCTGGCACACTGCTTGCTTTGGATCTCAACTGAGTCTCTGTTCACCTTGGACCCAAAACCAGTTTTTTTCTCTGAGCGTCACTAACCTTCCGGTATGCTTCACTCATTTTCACAGTCCAGGAGATCATATTATATGCATGCTTTTCTTTGTCTCTATGTAGATTGGTACTAGTGAAAAGAGTTCAAAGTTTTGGCATACAAAATTAATTTTAAAAATTTATCTGGACTCTGTATTATTGGCGACTTTCTTTAGTTGATCCTTAGTCACTTTTCTATCAAATTCTAATTTATCTCTCTCAATTATTTTCAATTCACCCCAAACCCCAAATTCTCACTCATTATCTTATTTCACTGAATATAATGCTCGCTCACATACACTCTTTAATGTGTGTAATTTAGATTATACCCTTACCTGTAATTTGCTAGGAGAATAAAAAGGTAATAATAATCATCACCATAGCAGTATTCATAAAAATAAAAACAGGTAACATTAGCTTGTTCCTTAATTTGTTTCAGGTCCTAGAATAAGCTCCTTAATACACATATTTATGTAATTTTTAAGATAGTTGCATGAATTAAGTATAATCAATATCCCAAGCTTTACATAAGGAAACAGTAATTTACCAATACAATATTGTAAA
>SJYX01018947.1:0-11193 GCA_006410675.1 Oreotragus oreotragus
TGTGAGAAACCATCAAAGAGCTGGGAAAACATGAACTCCTCCAGGCTTCCATGACTGACTCTGGAATCACAGGCTTTAGCAGCAAACTTCCACATACTTACTGGCTATGTGACTTTCAGCCAGTTACTAAAGTCTGTGCTCTGGTTTCCTTATCTATAAAATGGGAAGTATAATAGGACCTGCCCTCTAGGGATTTCATGCAATGTTCACGTGAAGACATCATGTTGTTCACAGGACAACATCTGCAGGGTGTCCCCTCCACCGCCACTTTCTTTAGAAGGACTCCCCTTGCCAGAGATACTGGTATTCCCTATTTTCCCTTCTTCATTTATTTTTCCATGCACTTTTCAACACCTAGGATTCATTGAAGCCGTTTCTTTCTCTCCCCACTAGGAAGCAAGCTTCAGGAGGGCCAAACACGTGGCGGGTGTTCAGGAACGATTTGTGCAGTGAATCTATCATTTCCTTTTGGCCGTGCCTCATGACTCGTGGGGTCTGATTTCCCAACCAGGTTCAAGCCCGGGTGCCTGGCAGTAAAAGCTCCAAGTCCTAAGCACTGGACCACCAGAGAATTCCCGAATCTATCATTAATAATAGGACCCAGGTCTGTCACAGGTTATCAGAGCTGGGAGGTCCCTCAGAAGCCGCTGGTCCAGCCCCTTTGTTTTGCAGATGAGACAGAGACCCAGGGAAGAGCTTGAACTGCCCAAGGGCGCACAGCCTGCCGTCTCCAGCTCCCCAGGGTCCCGGTGTCTGTATCTCTCTGCCTCTCTGGCCCAAGACTGGCTCCTGTTTCCCACTGGGCACAGGCTGGGACTCCTGAAGGTGGGCTTGTGAGGGTCTGGGGGCCCTGGTGTCGTTTTCCCAGCCCCTAAACCAATACCTGGTTCTTCAGTAGCCCATCCTCGTAGAACCAGATGTTGCTGCCTCCGGCTCGGGGCTCAGAGACCACCACTCGGCCCGCCTTCATGTCTTCCACGTGGTCCGGAACGGTCAGGAATCCCCCCAGGGCCGCATTCCAGAGGCGGAAATAAGCCCGGCGCTGGTGAGTGGGAGTCGAGGGTCAGGGCTGTCTGGGCAGGGATGCTCCCACTTGGGCCCCCAGTGCCCTCAACTCTGGGCCCTCTAGTAACCCAAGCTCCCAGGCTCTCCCTCCTGCCCCAAACCGACCTGGACCCCGCTTCTAAGCCACCCTTCTTTCGCACACACACGCCGAGGGCACATTCACAGCACATACCCACACAGTTGTACGTCTGTAGAGATCCACACAGGCACACTGCCAGATACACCCTGGATCCACATGGCTGCACAGGACGGCAGACACAGACACATGGATACCTGAAAGCCGGTACCCTCACTCTGCTCTCCCCGCTGACTTCACAGCAGGCACTCCAGTTTGCTAAAAGTGTGGAGAGGAGCGACAGCGGCGTGGACACCGGCTTGGCCACAAATCAGCCAGGGGTCTTGGGTGGTGGCGACAGTAATAACCACGGTCACAGCCAATGTCTGCTGACATCCCACACTGCTCTGAGGGCCGCACAGCGTTATTCAGCTCTCACAACAGGTCAATCAGACATATCAGCCCCGGCTTATAGAGGAGGAAAACGGAGGGCCACGGAGGTCAACTGCCCGCAAAGATGGTAGAGAAAAGCCTTGTCTACTTCTCTGGGCCTTTATTTCTGTACAATGTGAGGGTTGGAGACAATCTCCAAGATTTCTTCTAGCAATGATGTTCTATGAGGAATCGTATAGCTATCCTCACATGATTGCTGCCAGAGGACACACGCATACAAATGGCATTGCACACACACATACACATGCACACACCCTGTGGCCAGGCCTCCACACACATGCCCTCATTGCGCATAAATGAGACACAGGTCCAGACGTGCATTCACAGACACGGAGAAACACAGGTACAGACACGGCGTTGCAAAGTGAGGCATGCTCGCTAATGGGTGGTACATGAGATAATTTTCAGGCTTATGTGGATAAGCCTTCTTGTTTAAAAAGTAATGGCAATGTGTTTATCAGTGTCTATTAAGGAAAAATCACACACACACACATATCAAACCCACGATCTTATGGACATTATACCTTAGGATAAGGATAAAGTTAAAAAAGAAAAATGTGAGTTAATTTAGAGGAAAATATTAAAGAGATAACAGTTCAAGAGGAATCATAGTAGGACAAAGATTACGACCAAAGTACATAAACACTGAATTTGGGAAACGTGGGATGCGCACAGACAGACAGACACACAGCCAGATGGGCTGACCCAGATGCGCTCAACCCGCCATGCTACCCACCTGCTTGATAGGGTAGAGGGAGCCCACCCGCTGGGTCCCGCTGTATGTCAGCCAGTTGGTGATCTCACAGCTGCCCACCAGCCACTGGCGGCCCCGGAAGTCGCTGTGCTCGCAAAGCACCCAGCTGGACACAGCAAAGAAGACAGACAGACCGACAGGAAGGAGAGGAGGCACGGCTGTCAGGACGGTCTCCAGCTCCCCTTCCTTCAAGCCGGACTCCTCTACCCGGGGTTCGGGCCCCAGGAGCGGGTGAAGAGGGAGGCGGGAAAGGAGCCCTGGGGTTTGCAGGGCAGAGTAGGGTCCTGGAGAGGCACCCACAGGTTGGGGTCCAAGCCCTGAGGGCCAGTGAGTCTTCCCAGCCTGCACTCCCTCCCCACTCCCTCCTGGCTTGGACGGAGTAGAAGGAAAGTGGGGGAAGACTCAGAGACCCCCGATCCCCCCCTCCCTTACTAGTAGCCCCCCACCTCCCCTTGACACACTCACACGCCCCCCTTGATCCGCACGGACAGCACGTGATTGTTGAAGCCCTCGGCCTGCAGGCTCCGCACCTCCCCGCTGAGCTCAATCTCCTTCCCCTCAAAGCACTCCAGTCCATACAGGAAAATGGATGGCTCGGAAAAGTGCTGTGGGCCGGGGGGCACAGAGAAAGGGTGAGGCCACAAGAGCCCCGCCTTCAGCACCCCCCTCCCCCCAGTTCCAGATGTGTGACTCCTAGGTCAGTATTTCAGGCTCTCTTCCTCCTGAGCTGCACCCCACAGGGCCCCTGACTCCTGGACACTGCCAGCTGGGGGTGCCCACATTGTCAGAGGCAGCCTGGGCTGGATGGGCACCCCCTGCCTTAATACCGCCTCCCTGGTAAATGGCACTTCTAAGAAGAGTAAGAATAATAATCCTGGTCATTATAACATCAGTTCACAAGTATTCAGGGCTGACCGACTTGCCAGATTCTGTGCTAAGAGCTTTTCTTGATCTCATCAGAACTTAACAGCACTAGATATAGGTGCCATGATTATCCCCACTTAGAGGGAAACTGAGGCTGGAAGGAGGAAACCCCTTGCTCAAGGCCCTTACAGCCAGGCTCCAGAACCGGGTATGTTTTCAGAGCCCAGTGCGGAGTTGCAAAGAGCATGGACTCCAGAGCCAGGCTGCCTTGGGGAGAACCTGGCTCTGCCGATCACCAGCTGTGTGACCTGCAACAAGCTGCATGCCCTCTCTGTGCCTCAGTTTTCACATGGGAAAAAGGCAGAAGATAATAGTTGTATGGCTCCTAGGATTGTGGTGAGGATGGGACATCCTAGAGCACCGGAAGCCTTTTAGCCCCGCCTGGAGCGTGGTAAAGTCAGGGCCAGCCGTCTGCTTGAGCTGCTTGCACTGGTCCCTGGTCCGCCACCAAGTCCTACAGACCCCAGGTCCTTAATAGGGCCAGTGTCGTTTCTCTCCGCTTGTCCCAGGTCTAGGACATCATGATTTGTCCTGGTTCTCTGTCGCAGCAGCTCCACTGCCTTCCCCCGGCCACCCATCTCCTCCCATGCAGCAGAGCCATCTTCCTGCTTCACTCCCCCCTGCCCAGAACCACCACCTCAGTGGTTGCCCCTGCCCCCAGCCCACCCCCCGAGAGCCAGCCCTCCTGGCCCTGGCCCACCCTGGTTTCAGGACACACCACTCTGCGCTGTAATATTTCTGGGTTCCTTGAAGGCAGGGCTGTGTCTGATTTATTTCAGGGTCCCCAGGATCTATCTCAGCAGGGACTCAATAAATCCCTGGCTTTGAAGCGCTGGGGTCAAGAGGACCTGTGGTCGTTCTGAGGAAGGCTGGATTTAAGCCCGACAGCTCACTCAGCAGTAGGAAGAGGCAGGCTCACCTCTGCCTCAGGGGTGCCTGGAACTGGACAGGGGCACTCACCAGGGGCACTTTCCGGAGAGAGCCCAGGACTGTGGAGGCCAGGCAGCCCATGGCTGTGAGAGTAGGGAATTCACCCTCAGACAGAATGTACTGCTCACCCTCAAAATTCTTCTCATCAAACAGGATCCAGCTGGGGAAGGAAGGGGAAGAATAGGGGGACATGAGTAGCTATTTGAGCCCACCCTGTCCTTGGCCTGCACGGCCCCCCTGAGATACAGCAGACTGAATGCAACCTTGATGGGGATCCTCCAGGCCAGGGGAGGCCAAGGATGACCAGGCGCTGCAGCAGCACGAACTGAAGTCAGACTTAAGAAAGAACTGAATGGAATCATACAGCCCTTCAGGAGAAATCTGGCAGTCACGCCAAACTCCATGCACAATTACTCAGCAAGCCTATTTCTCAGAATCTGTTCCAAGGACACCCTTCACGAAACAACACATACACAAGGCTAGTGATTACACATTGTTTGCAGGGCCAGAGTGGCAGCAGCCAAATGTCCATCAATTGGGGACTGGAAGCATGAATCTGGAGTATAACACAGCAGTCAACAAGAATGAGGAAGAGCTTTCAAAGGGATTTAAAGTGACCTCCAAACAGTCTAAAAAAACAAGGTGCATAACAGTGTTGATAGCATGCTTCCTGTTTAAAAAATTGAGATAAAATTCACTTTTTTAAAGTATACAATTCAGTAGTCTTTAGTATATTTATCAGGTTGCAGTATGCTTCCTATGGTGAAAGAAAATGGAGAAGGAGGAAAACATAATATATTTGGTTTCTACAGGTATATGCAAATTTATATATGGTGTATATTTGCTTATATCTTAAAAAAAAACAACGAATGAATGAACAAACATTTTTTAAAATGAGGGTGGGAGAGGAAAAAGTAGCATGAGGAAAGCTGTAACTTGTTTTTTAAGTCTTAACTTGGGTAAAGCGTCTGCCCGCAATGCGGGAGACCCGGGTTCGATCCCTGGGTCAGGAAGATCCCCTGGAGAAGGGAATGGCAACCCACTTCAGTATTCTTGCTTGGAAAATCCCATGGATGGAGGAGCCTCGTAGGCTACAGTCCACGGGGTCGCAAAGAGTCGGACACGACTGAGCGGCTTCACTTCACTTCACTTTGGAACTCTTATGGACTGAATGTGCATCTCCCCGGAACTCACAGGTTGAAGCCCTCACCTCCAATGTGATGGCCTTTGGGAGGTAATTAGGTTTAGATGAGATCATAAAGGTGGAGCCCTTATCATGGGATTAGTGTCTTTATAAGAAGAGAAAGAGGGAAATTCCCTGGCAGTCCAATGGTTAGGACTCCAAGCTTTCACTGCCAAGGGCCTGGGTTCAATCTTTGATTGGGAAACTAAGACCCCACCAGAGGAAGAGGTCCCTGGGGACACAGCAAGAAGGCAGCCATCTGCCAGCCAAGAAGAGAGCCCTCACCAGGGAACCAAATCAACCAACAGCATGATCCTGGACTCCCCAGCCTCCAGACCTGTGAGAAAACAAATTCCTGTTGTTAAACCACCCAGGGTACTTTGTTGCTAGCTAGTCCACGGGGTCGCAAAGAGTCGGACACGACTGAGCGGCTTCACTTCACTTCACTTTGGAACTCTTATGGACTGAATGTGCATCTCCCCGGAACTCACAGGTTGAAGCCCTCACCTCCAATGTGATGGCCTTTGGGAGGTAATTAGGTTTAGATGAGATCATAAAGGTGGAGCCCTTATCATGGGATTAGTGTCTTTATAAGAAGAGAAAGAGGGAAATTCCCTGGCAGTCCAATGGTTAGGACTCCAAGCTTTCACTGCCAAGGGCCTGGGTTCAATCTTTGATTGGGAAACTAAGACCCCACCAGAGGAAGAGGTCCCTGGGGACACAGCAAGAAGGCAGCCATCTGCCAGCCAAGAAGAGAGCCCTCACCAGGGAACCAAATCAACCAACAGCATGATCCTGGACTCCCCAGCCTCCAGACCTGTGAGAAAACAAATTCCTGTTGTTAAACCACCCAGGGTACTTTGTTGCTAGCTCAAACTAAGACAGGAACACAATAAATATTTTCAATAACTAAAAACTAGGATTAAATGAAAATGAGAAGTATTCCTAAAATTAAAATAAACAATGTAAATGAACCTAATTATATATCGGGTTGGTGGCATAACCGCACAGAAAAAAGTAAACAACACAATATTTTGCACTGAACATGCCTAATGGGATGTAGGTGAATGTATTGAGGACAAAAAGAACAACAGAGAAACCTCAAACAGCATTCACTGGGCTTTACTGTGAGTAGCAGTGTTATCAGTAGTAGTAACAGTATTACAATTTTGAAACACGTAGCATGCAAATTTTGGTCTTCAAAGAGCATTATCCATTAAAACCAACCAGGATTCTTTGGGAAGTGACTCCAGGTTAGAGGCAAAAAATATATACAAAATGATCCAGGAACATCTTATTGTACCAGAAAAACAGAAAGTTATTAAAAAAAATAAAAAAAAACACTATTGGGATCATATTAAAAGTACCCAGGAAAGGGACTTCCCTGATGGTTCAATGATGAAGAATCTACCTTCCAATGCACGAGACTCGGGTTAAAGCCCTGGTGCGGGAACTCAAATCCCTCATGCTTTGGGGCAGCCCACCTGCCACAGTTAGAAAGAAGCCCTGGAGGCTCAACAAAACATACAAATTTTTAAAAGTACCCAGGAAGCAATCTGGAGGGGCTTCCATTTGCCAAAGGTGAAGTAATTTGAGTACACAAAAGAACAGTGACTCCAGAGGACTGGAGCCTTTCATATACATAAAAACCCATGAGTCCATAACAATACTTTTAAAAAAATCTTCCTCGGTCAGCTTTGGCAGTTGCTAGGGCATTGATCCAAAAATTATTCTGAAAATTGATAGAGAGAAAGGGGCAAACACTGACTCTTGGGAAAGGATCAAAATGCCTTTTTTGCAGAAAGTATTTCAGGTAAATAAATAGTTAAAAAGGGAAAGTTCTTTATAGAAGTATTCCAGCTAATATATGTAAAATGAATAACAAAACTTAGAAAATCATTTTGTAACCTCTAAAGAAATAATGAGTCTAGGCAATTATCATCAATGGATACTGCTGCTGCTCACTTCAGTCGTGTCCGACTCTATGCGACCCCAGGGATGGCAGCCCACCAGGCTCCCCCATCCCTGGGATTCTCCAGGCAAGAACACTGGAGTGGGTTGCCATTTCCTTCTCCAATGCATGAAAGAGAAAAGTGAAAGTGAAGTCGCTCAGTCATGTCCAACTCCTAGCGATGGATACTAGATATCATTAAATAAAAGTCACTAAGGAATCCTATGATGTAGGGATCTTAATATCATTTAAAAAGGGACAACTAGACACATGCATCCTGATGTGATGCAGTGGGAAGTACCTGTACCACGTATATAATATTCTTGACAAAGAAACAAAACACCCTGAATCTCATCGAGCCTCTGGATGCAAACTACCTGTTTACAGGAAATATGGGGCACAGAGGAACAAGCTTAAAGGAAGCAATCATCTAAAACACAGAAGATGGGAACTCACAGGGCAAATTCTTGGGTTTCTTTAAACGAATAAATGGTATCAGACAAAAAGAAAGGGAGGGGACTGCTACACATTAGAGATCAAATGGACCAAATGTGATGTGTGGACCCTGTCTGGATTCTAAGAAAAACAAACGAATTTCACAAAGGCATTTTTTGAAATAACAGAAGGAATTTGAACATGGACTGGGTATTAGGTAATAATAAATTACTGCTCATTTTATTATATGTGATAATAACTTGAGGCCGTGCGTCCCTTCTTGTCAGAGATATATATTGAATTATTTACCTGTGAAATTTTATGTTGGGTTGGGGATTTAAAATATTCTACCAAAAAAAAAAAAAAAAGGCAGAGGGGTGAATGAAACAAAACTGAGGTTCTTTATACTGTCTACAATGTTTACATTTGCTTTTAAAACTTTATTTTGCTTTGTTTCTTTTAAGATTGAATGATTCTCAGGGCAGAAGAGCTAATCCCAAGGAAGACAAAGGAAGGAAGTCATTTGAAACAAAGACCTTCTAACTACAGCCTCGATTTCCAAGGGGAGCTAAGATACATTTGCTTTTAAAACTTTATTTTGCTTTGTTTCTTTTAAGATTGAATGATTCTCAGGGCAGAAGAGCTAATCCCAAGGAAGACAAAGGAAGGAAGTCATTTGAAACAAAGACCTTCTAACTACAGCCTCGATTTCCAAGGGGAGCTAAGCGCTTCGGGGCAGGCGCCCACAGGCCCACGTCTCCCCTTTCCCACGTCCTCACCTGCCGCCGTGGACTCGGCAAGACTGGGGCTGGAAGGAGATGGGCAGAGAGCTCTGGTCATCTTCAAAAGAGATGTGGTCACCCAGGAAGTCGGGGCCGGAGAAAAGCTGAATCTGACAGCAGAGACGGAAAGAGATAAGAGTGAAGCTGAGTGATGGACTCGGGCGGAGAGAAGGGGGAAGAGAGGGAGAGATTTTCAATGAGGGTGAGGAGACAGAGGCCCCAACCACCTCTTTACCTTTGAGATAAAGTGCAGATTGTGCTCCCCGACCTGAAGAAAGGGACCAAAGTTTTGAGATTCAAGGAGAGTACTAGCCCCTAGCCTCACCGCCTCTAGTGATATTCCTGATCCTTTTCGCAGTTCGCGCTTAGTCTGGGGTCTGTGTTGGCTCCGCCCCCCTTCAGGAGACCCCGCCCCCAGGAGCTCCAGGCCTGCTCCTTCTAGTCCCGCCTCCACTGAAGCGGGCACATCCCAGACCCCAGACCCCTCCCCACCAAGAGGCCCTGCTCCTGCGGCCGCCACGCACCTGCAGGACCGGCTGCAGCGAGGCCAGGGCGCTGTTGCCCGAGCCCCAGTCGTCGCAGTTGCGGTACACGCCCTTCTCCAGCACGTACTGCTCCCCGGAGAAGCCCACCTCCTGATACGCCACCCACCTGCAGGAAGGGCGGGGTGCGGGTCAGCGGGGCGGAGCCGACGCCTCTGCTGGAGCCGCCCCCGGCCCGCCCAGCTCCCCGGAGCCCCCTCGTCACTCACACGCCGCTGAGCACGTGGATGGCCTGCGTTCTGGGGCCGTGTCCCGCCAGCTCCACGTCTGGCAGTGCCTCGCTCACCTCCACGCCCGGCCCCTCGAAGTCCATGGCCTCAAACAGCACCACGGCCGGATCCCCGAAGTCCTGGGCCCGAGGGACAGTCAATTGCTCCCGGCTCGGACGGACAGAAGGAAACCCCTGGGAGTGCCCAGACCCCCAGGACGCATTCCGCTAAAGGACTTTAGGGTGAGGTGATCAGAGTGGGCTGGGGAGGGCAGCAGGAGGGAGAGAGGCTAGACTCCAGGAAGAGTTCCACTGCTCTGGAGAACAAGGAGAGGAGGCACAAATTCTCTCAGCAGAGGGTACCAGCTGAATGTCCCAGTTGCTCTTGCTTACCGTTCGGATGACCCGCAGGGAAGTCAACACCTCGTTATAGCCTCCCCAGCGTGACCAATCCGCGTATTCTCCCTCTTCCAGCAGATACTGGTGACCCCGGAAACCCTCCTTCTCGTAGCCCACCCAGCTGAGCAGGGAGAGACAGACAAACAGGGAGTCACAGGAAGCCCACAGGATTGTGAAATAGCTGCCCCCACCCCCAGGCAGCCCAGGTCACTCCCCACCCTGGAGGGTAGAGGCCAGTGGGGAGGATGAGGTAGAAGGAAGGGTCCTGAGTCCTCACCAGCCCCCGAGAACTCGCAGGGACCCCACAGAGGCCAAGCTGGGGCTCTGGCTATCCTCTGGCTGCTGCAGGTTGTAGATGTCTCTGTTCACTTCCCAGCTCCGGCCCTGAAACCCTGGGGCCTCATACACCACAGCCTGTGGGGGAAGGGGCAGTNAGACAAACAGGGAGTCACAGGAAGCCCACAGGATTGTGAAATAGCTGCCCCCACCCCCAGGCAGCCCAGGTCACTCCCCACCCTGGAGGGTAGAGGCCAGTGGGGAGGATGAGGTAGAAGGAAGGGTCCTGAGTCCTCACCAGCCCCCGAGAACTCGCAGGGACCCCACAGAGGCCAAGCTGGGGCTCTGGCTATCCTCTGGCTGCTGCAGGTTGTAGATGTCTCTGTTCACTTCCCAGCTCCGGCCCTGAAACCCTGGGGCCTCATACACCACAGCCTGTGGGGGAAGGGGCAGTGTGGGGTTGGACCAGACCCCACCCAGCCATCCCTGGATGACTCTCGCCAGCATCAGCCCAGAGCTAAGCCCTCCCAGTCCCTCGCTTGAGCCCCATGCCCTCACCTGACTCCTTTCTCTTTCTGACCTGTGACTTGGTCCTTCCACATCAAACACGGGTTCCCAATGAATCAGTCGGGTTCCACCATCACCACCACCGCCTGCCCCCAGACCCAGCCTCTGGCCCCAGCACCCTCCTCTCCATCTTCTAGTCCAGGCCATGGTGCATACACACACACACACACACCCCACCCAAAGGCCCTCTTTGACCCTGAAGCCCAGGCTCTTACCTTGGACTCCCCTGGCCTCTCCACACTTGGGCAGCCCTGCAGAGAAGGCAGAGTGAGACCCCAGCCCAGAGGTGGGGAGAGACAGACTGGGGCTGATGACCTTGGGTTGACTTGTTCCTGAGACCCTTAAAAATGGCCAATCCCGTGTCCTAGCCCCTTCCCTTAGAATCAAACCCTCCCTCTCCTCGAATCCTATTCCCAGTAGGAGTTCCCAGCCCTGCCTCTTTTTCCAGACTGCAGGGCAAGGGTACTGGGCCCACCTACTCCTTACCAATCTCATGGGCTTCAGGGAGCCCACCCTGGGGTCTGATGCGCCCCAGGCCTCTGAGGTGGGGTACTCTCCAGGCTCCAGAATGCAGGGAGTATCTTCAAAGAAGGGTTTGGGGTATAGAAGCCACCTGGAGGAAGGCAGAGAAGTAGCTGCACCCTAGACTCCCAGGAATACAGATTAGTG
>SJYX01018948.1:0-36530 GCA_006410675.1 Oreotragus oreotragus
TCCATACCATTTCTGTCCTTTATTATGCCCATCTTTGCATGAAATGTTCCCTTGGTATCTCTCATTTTCTTGAAGAGATCTCCAGTCTTTCCCATTCTATTGTTTTCATTTTTCTTTGTATTGATCACTGAGGAAGGCTTTCTTATCTCTCCTTGCTATTCTTTGGAACTTTGCATTCAAATAGGCATATTTTTGCTTTTCTCCTTTGCCTTTCACTTTCTTCTTTTCTCAGCTATTTGTAAGGCTGCCTCAGGCAACCATTTTGCCTTTTTGCATTTCTTTTTCTTGGGGGTGGTTTTGATCCTAATGAAAATGTCCTGATACTTTTATTATTAAAAATTACAAAATCTTATTGGCAGAGATGTAAAAAAAAAAACTTAAGCAATCGGAGGGTTATATATTAGTCCGGAGTAGAAAGGTTTCTCAAATTGATTAAAATATATAGACATATTATAAAAAACCCAACTAAGGTTTTTTGTAGAATTGACAAACCAATTCCAAAAATTTATAGGAAAGACAAACAGGCCCAAGATAAAGCTAAGAAGTTCCTGGAAGAGGACAAGAATTGGGGTCAGTGTGAGGCAGGTATTTGTGCTATCACTTCTCAAGATTTAAAAAATAAACTTATAATAATACAGATAATATAATTTGTTCAAGTATATACAAATAGATCAGCTAAACAGAATAGCTAATCCAGGATGGAACCCATGCATACACGGAAACTTGATCTATGGCAGAACTGGTTTTGTGGAAATATCATTCAATGAAGTGAAGTGAAATGAAAGTCCAACTCTTTGGGACCCCATGGACTATACAGTCCATGGAATTCTCCAGGCAGAATACTGGAGTGGGTAGCCTTTCCCTTCTCCAGGGAATCTTCCTAACTCAGGGATGGAGCCCAGGTCTCCTGCATTGTAGGCAGATTCTTTACCAGCTGAGTCAGAAGTCTGTCTCTTATACACATCTAGATGTGTATAAGAGACAGGGACTATACAGTCCATGGAATTCTCCAGGCAGAATACTGGAGTGGGTAGCCTTTCCCTTCTCCAGGGAATCTTCCTAACTCAGGGATGGAGCCCAGGTCTCCTGCATTGTAGGCAGATTCTTTACCAGCTGAGTCAGAAGGGAAGCCCCAGATCATTCAATAAATGAATCTAAAAAATTAATTACTCATACACAAAAAATAAAGTTGTAGTTTTACCTTGAAGCATATACAAAACCTAATTCCAAGTGGATTAAAGATTTAATTGTAGAAAGCAAAACTATACAGAATTTAGTGAAACCTTACAGATTATTATGAAACCAAGAAATAAAATGGGTTAAAATGCTAATTTAATACAGAAGAAAAATTCCTCATGAATAAATGAAAACATGCTCCATAGTAATCAAGGAAATGCAGATAAAAGAACAATGATGTGATTTCACATCTACTAGATTGAAAATAATTTAAAAGTCAGATATTAAGTGTTGTAAGATATAACACAATGGGAACTTCATCCACTGCCAGTATAGATGTAAATTTAGACAATCTTTTAAAAATCATTTAGAGGCTTCCCAGGTGGCACAGTGGTAAAGTATCTGCCTGCCAATGTAGGAGACACAAGAGATGTGGGTTCGATTCCTTAATCAGGAAGATTCCCTAGACTGGGAAATAGCAACTCTCTCTGGTATTCTTGCCTGAAAAATCCCATGGACAGAGGAGCCTAGCGGGCTACAGTCTATGGAGTCACAAAGATTCAGACACGACTGAGCAACTGAACACACACACACACACAGAGGCATGACCTAGTAAAGTGGAACAAATGTATATCCTACATTTAGGTAATTTTACTTTTAGGTCTATTCCCTAGAAAAACGTTATTTATGTACATTAGATTGGTACTTTCCAAATTATTATTTCCAAATAATGTACATACAAATGACTGCAGGATCTTGTCAAAACGCAGATTATGATCCATAAGGTTTGAAACGAAGCTGAGATTCTTTATTTCTAACAAGTTCCCAGATGACACTAGTGCTGCTGGTCCTTGGACCACCTTTTGAGGAACAAGGCACTATCTTGCAAATAAATGCATCAGCAGGAGAATAAGCAAAAATAGTTCTATAATGAAGTACCATCAGGCAGGAACAATGCAAGAACTAAAGATTCTTGTTTAAAGATGGATGAGTACTAAAATCTGTAATGTTTAAAGAAGCAAGTCACAAATGAATGCTTATAATATGATTCAATTTAAATAACATTCAAAAACAAAACTAAAGAATTATTACCATTATATATTGTTGGTAAACTATAAAAAGCAAAGAATCTATTATATAGTTTTCAGGATAGCAGTTAACTCTTGAGGGATAGGATGTGATCAGTAGGGGCGTAAGAAAGAAAGTGAAAGTCACTGAGTCGTGTCTGCCTCTTTGCAACCCAATGGACTGTATGTAGCCCACCAGGCTCTTCTGTCCATGGAATTTTCCAGGCAAGAATACTGGAGTGGGTTGCCATTCTCTTCTCCAGGGGATCTTCCAGTCCCAGGGATTGAAGCTGGGTCTCTTGCATTGCAGGCCGACTCTTTACTCTCTGAGCCACCAGGGAAGCCTAAGCAGATTCTAACATGCTGGTAATGTTCTATTTGTTCACTTGCATGATAGATACATGGGTATTAGTCACTGATGGTTCCTATGATCTCCTCTTAGGGGAAAGAGAAAGTAGCCTTTTGGTTACAGAGGCAGGATCTATTCTCCAATGAAGTGTTACCATGGATTTTTATTCCCGAGTTTTCTCTTTTCTGTTTCTAAATTGGTTCAAAACCGACAGAGGGAAAGCTGGTGATTGGCATGTCTGAAATTCCCAACAAGGACAGAAGCCTGACAGTGTCATTAGTAGCAGAGACTTTATTCTTGTTTCTTGGTAAGACTCCAGGAAAGTGGCCATAAATCAGAGAAGAATGGGTAAATGTGTCCTGTTGGTGGGGCTTGCTGAAATCTAGTAATCAGATTTTTCAGTTCAAAGATTATACATAAACTGCAGGGCCATCTGACTTTAAGGGACCATGTGAACCAGAATAATCAAACTATCAGCCAAAACCAGGCTTTACCAAAGACATAAATATTCTGATAGGTTAGGTTTAGGTCATATGCCAATACTCAATATTCTCTGTGGTTAATGAAATATGGGGTTNAAAAAAAAAAAAAAGACCAACCTAGGACCTATATTAATAAAAGCATTGAAGTTGATAAGAAAACTTTTGGGGATCCTGACAAAAAGAACAATTTATTCACAAGGGAAAGAAAATTAGATTTCCAGTAGACTTTTCAGAAGCAACACTTTATGTCAAAGACAACAAAGTAAGATATATAAAAGGACATAAAAATTAGCCACAATTTTTGTATCCAGATACACAAACTTTTAGATAAAAGTTCACAGATAAGGTCTTATGACCATAAAACAACTCAAGAAATACTGCTTTTATGAGCCCTTCCTGAGGAAACTACCAGAAAAAGAGATTCAATCCCCAAAATGACTGCAGAGACATCAACATAAGGACTGGTGTTAGGTATTAAATAGGAATTATTCTGCAGAAATATGTCTACATGGTGGCTATTAAAAAAGGAATATAGCAGCTAATGACAATACTCTGACAATGTATCAGCATATGAGTGGTATTGAATTATGGTTAGCCCAGGTAATAGTGGTCCAATAAGTTCAATTCTCTCCACACATTTCCCCTCAAAAGACACAGATCAAAACAGAAATTTTTTTAAAAAGAGAAAAAATACACAGATCAAAAAATAAAACCAAGAAAATTCTATATTACAGTATAACTAGAAGACAAAGTACAATATTCACTTCAAGAAACTTCTAGGTATAAAAAAAAAAAGAAAAACAAAACAAAACTCTGATTCATTGATACATTTTAGTTATTGAATGATTTTATAATGCAATTATTTTTTCTTGTACCAGTTTTTCTTTCTTAGTTATATCATTCGTCATCATGTTAAAAAGGGTTTGAAGAGCTATTTGAGAAACTAAGAGACTCCTTTTGGAATATAATATGTATAGTGGAAACAAAAGAGGCCTGTAATCTGAAAAACCAGAACCAATTTCCAATGCTATCTTTTAGTAGCTACATATATTTTTCCAAATTATTTAACCTACCCAAGCTTACATTTCCCCATTTATAATAAAGATAGTAATGCTGACATTTAACTGGTTATTATGAAAATTGACAAAGCTGATTTACATGAAGTATGACCACGTAGAAGCATTTATGTTCAGATAGTGGTTGCTATTGTTATTTTTTGGAGAAGGAAGTGGCAATCCACTCCAGTATTCTTGCCTAGAAAATTCCATAAACAGAGGAGCCTGGTGGGCTACAGTCCATGGGGTCTCAAAGAGTCAGACATGACAGCTTACACATACACATATTGTTATTGTTACTGTTTGTTCTTCAATATTAGTTGGGTAGTACATTTGAGGATAACTTAAAGTGAAAGTGAAATCGCTCAGTCGTGTCTGACTCTTTGCGACTCCATGGACTGTATCCCACCAGGCTCCTCTGTCCATGGGATTTTCCAGGGAAGAGTACCAGAGTGGGTTGCCATTTCCTTCACCAAGGTACCTTTCTGACCCAGGTATCGAACCTGGGTCTCCTGCATTGCAGGCAGATGCTTTACTATCTGAGCCACTAGGGAAGTCCAGAGGATAACTTAATTGGTAAATAAAAACTTAAATGGAAACTATAATGTAGATAATTCATTTGTGGTTAATTAAAGCTAAGCCTTTGACTGTGTGGATCGCAACAAACTGTGCAAAATTAAGAGATGGACATATCAGACCACCTGACCTGCCTCCTGAGAAATCTGTATGCAGGTCAAGAAACAACAGTTAGAATCAGACATGGAACAACAGACTGGTTCCAAATCGGGAAAGGAGTATGTCAAGGCTGTATATTGTCACCCTGCTTATTTAACTTATATGCAGAGTACATCATGAGAAATTCTGGGCTGGATGAAGGTTGGAATCAAGATTGCCGGGAGAAATATCAATAACCTCAGATATGCAGATGACACCACACTTATGGCAGAAAACGAAGAATAACTAAAGAGCTTCTTGATGAAAGTAAAAGAAAAAAGTGAAAAAGTTGGCTTAAAGCTCAACATTCAAAAAACTAAGATCATGACATTCAGTCCCATCACTTCATGGCAAATAGATGGGGAAATAATGGAAACAGTGAGAGACTTCATTTTGGGGCGCTCCAAAATCACTTCAGATGGTAACTGCTTCCATGAAATTAAAAGACGCTTGCTCCTTGAAAGAAAAGCTATGACCAACCTAGAGAGCATATTATAAAGCAGAGACATTACTTTACCGACAAAGGTCTGTCTAGTCAAAGCTATGGTTTTTCCAGTAGTCATGTATGGATGTGAGAGTGAAGTCGCTCAGTCATGTCCAACTCTTTGTGATCCCATGCACTGTAGCCTACCAGGCTCCTCCATCCATGGGATTTTCCAGGAAAGGGTACTGGAGTGGATTGCTATTTCCTTCTCCAGGGACTCTTCCCAACCCAGGGATTGAACCCTGGTCTCCCGCATTGTAGGCTAATGCTTTACCATCTGAGTGACAAGCTTCCTACAGATGTGAGAGTTGGACTATAAAGCTGAGCACTGAATAATTTATGTTTTTGAACTGTGGTGTTGGAGAAGACTCTTGAGAGTCCCTTGGACAGCAAGGAGATCCAGCCAGTCCATCCTAAAGGAAATCAGTCCTAAATATTCATTGGAAGGACTGACGCTAAAGCTGAAGCTCCAATACTTTAGCTACCAGATGCAAACAACTGATTCATTTGAAAAGACCCTGATGCTGGGAAAGATTGAAGGCAGGAGGAGAAGGGGACGACAGAGGATGAGCTGGTTGGATGGCATCACCAACTCAATGGACATGACTTTGAGCAAGCTCTGGGAGTTGGTAATGGACAGGGAAGCCTGATGTGCTGCAGCTCATGGGGTCACAAAGAGTCGGACATGACTGAGCGACTGAACTGAAAGCTAAATACTCTTAAAATGCATTAATTACCTTTCTTTTGCATTACTTACATAGCTTTATAATACCATAGAAAGCAAATATGAGAACTGGCCACAGATAAATAGCGTTCTTCCCCTAAATCCTAAAAAAAAAAGGAAAGAAACTATGATAAATTTAGATGACTGTTTCTATTATATTTGTTTTTATGAAATTATATATATATTGTGTGTGTGTATATATATATATTTGCCCCGGTGCCTGCTAATATTTGGTCTTTGACCCTTGTTCTTGACGCTTTTGTAATTCTGAGTAATAGGAATGTCTCACACAGAGGTCCTAAATTCCTTTTGTTCTAATGAGGTAAACTCTTGGTGGGCTCCTGGTTGGGAACTGATAACTAGAAAGACCAATCCACGATCAACAGCTTGGAACTTTCAGTTCAGCCTCCCATTCTATGGAGAGGGGAGAAGGGGTGGAAAATGAGCTAATAATCAGTCATGCCTACTTGATGAAATCTCCATAAAAATCCCTAAAATATGAGAGTCAGAGAGCTTCTGGGTTGATGCCAGTAGGTGATATACCCAACTCCACAGTGACAGAAGTTCCTGCACTCAGAACCCTTCTGAACCTTGCTCTGTATACTTCTTGACCTGGCTGTTCATCTGAATCTTTTTTTACAATATCCTTCATTTTAACTGGTAAATGTGTTTCCCTGAATTCTGCAAGCTGTTTAGCAAATTATCAAAACTAAGGAAAAAGTTATGGGAACCTGAATTTACCACCTGTCATCATCAGTCAGTCAGAAGTGTAGGTGACAGCCAGTGACTTGCAATTAGCATCTGAAGTGAGGGCAGTCTTGTGGAACGGGGCCCTTAACTTGTAGGATGTGATGTTAACTCTAGGTAGATGGTGTCAGAACTTTAAATGGTAAGACACCCAGCTGGTATAGGAGAATTGGTCCATGTTGAACCCCTCCCCACTATGATCTGGTCACAGAATTGTCCTCTGTGAATATACAAAGGAAAACAGTGAGTTTTCCTAGGCAGTCTTCCTCAATGAAATACAATTTGATTAGTTTTCTGTTTAATGGTTCTCAACCAGAGATGAATTTGCTTGCAAGGAGATGTCTGACAATGCCTGAAGATATTTTAGGTTGTTGTAACTGAGGACTGTTGAGTATATTAAGTCAGTGTGTGTGTGTGTTAGTCATTCAGTTGTGTCCAACTCTTTGCAACTGTAGCCTGTCAGGTGCTCTGTCCATGGAATTCTCCAGCCAAGACTACTGGAGTGGGTTGCCATTCCCTTCTCCAGGAGATCCTCCCCACCCAGGGATCGAACCTGGTCTCCTGCATTGCAGGCAGATTCTTTACCATCTGAGCCACCAGGGAAGCCCCATTAAGTTACATGTATCTCCTTAAAGAGTATAATGCCTAATAACACTATATATAAATGACAAAGATATTCATATATATATATATATATGTATTTGTGTGTGCATACTTTTTACATGTATTACACATTTATGTAGACTTCCAAAACATAACAAAAAGGAAAGAAATCCTTTACTTCTTTAGGAATTGTGTCATGAAACTGGCAAGCACTCAACTCAAAAATTCAAATTCAAGTATTTTTCAATCTATAGGGATTGAAAAATGAATTACTATATTCATCTGGCCTCTCCCACATCACCTTGTCTACCTGTTCCCTGAAAATAAAGATTATTAAGTAAAAAGAAAGCAACAGAGCTCAGGGAAATTATTAACTTATGAAAAAAAAAGGTAAAAAGAAGGCACAAGTCCCAAAGTAAAGGCANATGAATCACTATATTCATCTGGCCTCTCCCACATCACCTTGTCTACCTGTTCCCTGAAAATAAAGATTATTAAGTAAAAAGAAAGCAACAGAGCTCAGGGAAATTATTAACTTATGAAAAAAAAAGGTAAAAAGAAGGCACAAGTCCCAAAGTAAAGGCAGGATTTGTCACACGAAGTCTCTACACAGCAATGACTTTAGATACGCTTATGTGGGAACTTCAACTATTAGTACTTTGTTACTAATTAGTACAGTGTCAATGCTTAAAATTCATTATTATTACTATAAACTAGAGAGGACTCAACAACACTCATTTATTTGCATTCACACAGCTTTCTTGAATTGAAGAAAATGTAGTAGAATACAAGTAAACCTGCTAGAAATGGCTCTTAGCTCTGCATATTGTCATTGGAGTATATGATATTAGTCCCACTTAGCTGGGAGTACTATTATCATTATGATGGTTAACTGGGGCTTTCATATATTTACTAATAAAAAAGCTAATGTAAAAATCACATACAATAGTCCCCTCTTATCTGTGGGATATGCATTCCAAGACCCCCAGAGGATGACTGAAATTGTAGATAGTACCAATCCAACCCTATATATACTGCTTTTTCTGTACATACATACCTAATATAAATAGGTACATAATATAAACCAAGGTACATACATACCTTGATTTGTAAAGGAAGCCCAGCAAAATATTGATGATAATTAATAATAAAATAACTACTTCAATATGATCTTTCTTCTTTTCTCATTAAGTCAAAAACTTTCACCTTTTCACTTAAAGGAAGTACTTTATGGCTTCTCTTCGGCATATCTGAATTGCCAGCATAACTGTTCTTGTACTTTGGGCTCATTATTAAGTAAAATTAGGGTTATTTAAACACAAGGAGTACAATATTGCAATTAATAGGTGTGATAACTGGGAAAGCTATTAAGTAACTAATGGGTAGGACATGCTGGACAAAGAAATGATCCATATCTCAGAGAGATGGAGTGGGACCACAAGATAATTCACCATGCCACTCAGAATAACTGCATTTTAAAGCTTGTGAATTGTCTATTTCTGGAATTTCTCATATAAATATTTCAGACTATAGTTGACCATGGCTAACTGAGAGCACAGAAGGTATGATCACAGATAAGCAGGGGACCACTGTATTAGTTCATAACTTAACAATTTGCTATGAGATATTTCTAAAAATTAATGATATACTGATAATTTCTAAATACCTCATTTATAATTACAACTTTACCATTTAAAATGGGTTAAATTAAGTCAAAAACATCAAAAAAAGGCAAAATAAAATGTAACAGGGATGATTATTCAAGATTTACTAATTTATCATTTAAATCAACTTACCGGGCCTGAAACAATTGGTTTTATAGCATGACTACCAGGAGAAGAACATCGTAGTTCTGTCTTGGGTGATCTAGCATTTAAAAAAGAAAAAAACGGGAAAGGAGAAATAAGTATAGATGCATATGAGATTCTCCTACAACTTTTTAAGCCTAAAAACTTCCATTGTATGCTAATAAGAAAAATAAAAACTATAGCAACATTTTACTTCTATTTTCAAAGTGATTTTTGTCTTTCTTTTCACATCTATTTAATGAAAAGAAATTTACATTAAATCACAGCCTTAAATCTAAATGTCCATACTATATAAATCCTTTTTTACACATACATTGATTTTCACAGCAAAAAATCTTACGTTTTATTTTTTATAGAACAAGTTGCTGGAGCACTCCACTCAGAAAATGATGTTCCTTCATACTCTAACTTAATCTGAAAGAGAAGGTAAAATAGGTCAAACAAAAAATCTGCTCCAAAATTTTGTATCTCAATTTTTATATGTAGAGTTCAATTTTTCTGAGTCTCTTATTGTTTAAAGAAAGAATAACTAAAATTAAATCCCTTTTAAATTGTACAAGTATTATGACAAGGGATTTAATTTTAGTAACTTCTTTATGTCACTTCAATAGTCTCCCCCAAACGATAATATTTTTATTTTATTTTACTTCAAAAATAATCTATTAAATGTCTAGAAGATGTTTAGTATCATAATTTTCTTCAACTGAAGTTTCCTTATTTCCTTACTTCTGCTTTTTTTGCTGCTTCTACATTCTTTCATTTATAAGTTCTTTCTTCCTGGAAGTATATCACACACTTCCTAACATCATCAGTCTTAGTCTCAACACTGGTCCTCCTCTTCAGCCAGATCTGGAGCCCAATTTCACCTTCTAATATTGTTACAGAAAAATTATGTACATATGTATACACCATTATGTAGATATATACATACATAAATACTGCTTCATTGTTTTTACTTGTAAAATGGGAATTATAATACCAGCTATCTTATAGATTTGATGTTATAGGATTAATGACAGTGTATAAGAAGAAAAATGAAGTTCACCAGAAAACTGGACACAACCCTAAAGTATATAAAGAAAAATTAGATAGAGTTACGAGAAGATATTTTAAGTCATATATATAGTGGACTTTTAACACACATAGATTAAAGCCATAGATTAAACTTGAAAAAAAAGATAATTATAGTTGACCCTTGAACAATTCAGGGGTTAGGGGCCTTGATGCTCCACAGAGGGAAATCTGCCTATAATTTATAGTTAGGCTTCTATATATGAAGTTCTTCAGTATCTATGATTCTACATCCACAGGTTTAATCAACTTTGGATTGTGTAGTACTTCAGTACTTACTATTGAAAAAAATCTTTGTATAAGTGGGCCAGTAGAGCTCAAACCGATATTGTTCAAAGGTCAATCTGTGTGTGTGTGTGTGTGTGTGCATGTGTGGGTATTTCTAAAATTGACCAATAAAAAATACACTCTTTTCTCATATAGATCATTTACAAGGGAAATGCTAGCCAGTCTCAAAGAATTATTATCATACACACTATACCTTTGATACTAGTGAAATAAAATTATAATTTCTTATAAAGTGAATCAGAAAAATATCTTAGGATATTTGTAATCTTGGAAGAAAAGTTATGACCAACCTAGATAGCATATTCAAAAGCAGAGACATTACTTTGCTGACTAAGGTCCGTCTAGTCAAGGCTATGGTTTTTCCAGTAGTCATGTATGGATGTGAGAGTTGGACTGTGAAGAAGGCTGAGTGCCGAAGAATTGATGTTTTTTAACTGTGGTGTTGGAGAAGACTCTTGAGAGTCCCTTGGATTGCAATGAGATCCAACCAGTCCATTCTGAAGGAGATCAACCCTGGGATTTCTTTGGAAGGACTGATGTTGAAGCTGAAACTCCAATACTTTGGCCACCTCATGCGAAGAGTTGACTCATTGGAAAAGACTTTGATGCTGGGAGGGATTGGGGGCAGGAGGAGAAGGGGATGACAGAGGATGAGATGGCTGGATGGCATTACTGACTCGATGGACGTGAGTCTGAGTGAACTCTGGGAGTTGGTGATGGACAGGAGGCCTGGCATGCTGCGATTCATGGGGTCACAAAGAGTTGGACACGACTAAACGACTGAACTGAACTGAACTGAATCTTTAAAAAAAATTGTACTTCTGAATTATTCATGAATAAAGTAGAAATCACAATGAAAATTACACGTTTATGAAAAAATAAAAGCATTGATGTTATCAAAACTTGAAGCATGTAAATAGGTCCTAATGAAAATGAATACCCTTAAAAGAAATAAGGTAGTTTGAAAGTGAATAAACTCAGTTTTCAGTAAAAGATGCTAATACAATAACCTATGAGAGAACCCCCAAAAGTAAAAATAAAGATATAAAAGAGAAGAAAAATGGGAATTTACAAAAGAAAATAGATTAGGATGGGTTACTGGTGAAGTAATGTTTCCATCTACTCAAATTTCTTATAAACACAGAAAGAACAACTAGTATAGCAGCCAAAAAAAAAAAAAAGAAAAAACTGGACAGCATCAACAATAGAATTCAGTGACAAGGTACCCCTCAAAACCCCAAAATAAAATTGGGATGGAACAACCAGCTAAACTAGCAGATTCGTGTGACATCAGCATAAGAAAGCAACTACGGTAGACCTTAGAAGGAAACACCTAAATCATTATAGGTATTCAGTAGACACCGTAGGAGAACAATTTGAGGATATAACCAGAGGGATTTTTATATTTTTCAGTTTCTACATAAGTCTCTGATAATGTCTGAAAGGGCAAGAGGAGGTGGGACCCATGAACTCCAAAATCAATGAGCCAAAGACCTCTTCTGGAAAAATAAAGATCCATAATCAAAATACAAGGAATAAAATACCAACTGAGCTGGAAGGGGACAATAAGAACAAAGGAAAGGGAAACAAAGGATAAATGAGTGGGGGAAACAGAATCTGTGAAGCTCAGAAAGTATTAGCCGTATTTCTGGACACTATGGAACAACATAAGAGGTAACTCTAAAGCCATGAGGTTAGAAAAGTCATTTTGACCCACCACTTCTTCCTTAAAGAGCAGGAAAACTAACTTCATCCTTTAGAAAACTGAGCAACAGAAAGAGGATCATGCTCAAATCACATACAATTATAATAAGAAAAAGAAGAGAGTAAAAAGCAGAAAAACACCTCTATAAGACCACACTCAGTAAACACTTTTTTTTTTGGTTTGGTCACACCACATGGCTTGCTGGATCTTAGTTCCCCAACCAGGGATCAAACTTGTACCCCCTGTAGTGGAAGTGTGAAGTCCTAAACACTGGGATCTCCAGGGAATTTCCCTCAATAAATAAAACCACCACAGGTCCCTGGTGGCTCAGATGGTAAAGTGTCTGCCTACAATGCGGGAGACCTGGGTTTGATTCCTGGTCAGGAAGATCCTCTGGAGAAGGAAATAGCAACTCACTCCAGTATTCTTGCCTGGAAAATCCCATGGACAGAGGAGCCTGGTAGGCTACAGTCCATGGGGTCACAAAGAGTCGGACATGACTGAGCAACTTCACTTTCCCTTTCATAACTTAATATAAGGGTTAGTTTTATGTGTCAATTTGGCTAGATTGTAGTAACTATTTAATCAGATGCTAATATAGGTTTTTATATGAAGGTATTTTGTAGATGTGGTTTACCTACAATCGGTTGACTTCAAATAAAAGAGAATACTTTGATGATGTGGGTGAGGCCCCTTTTGATCAACTGGAAGCCTTCAGAGCAAAAATGAAGGTTTCCTAGAGAAGAAATTCTGCTACAAGACTACAATATCAATCTCTTGCCTGAATTTCCACTCTCTGGCCTGGCCTAAAGATTTCAGATTTGTCAGTTCCCACAATCACATGAGCCAATTTCTTAACATAAATCTAATATGCTGCTGCTGCTGCTAAGTCACTTCAGTCGTGTCTGACTCTGTATTCTATTGGTTCTGTTCCTGTGGAGCGTTATGACTGATATGC
Source organism: Oreotragus oreotragus (assembly GCA_006410675.1). NCBI lineage: Eukaryota > Metazoa > Chordata > Mammalia > Artiodactyla > Bovidae > Oreotragus > Oreotragus oreotragus. The sequence goes on from SJYX01018948.1 coordinate 13,232, forward strand.
CTATTTCAAAACGAGGCAAAATAAATAAAAGGTGATAGAAATTATGAAAGAAAAATATAAATCAGAATTTAAAACTCATAAGCTAAACTCAGGAAAAAGTACAAATAAAAAGTCAATTTAGAAAAAAACTAAATTAGCACAACTGTGAATAAACCTCAGAGAAGGCGATGGCACCCCACTCCCGTACTCTTGCCTGGAAAATCCCATGGACAGAGGAGCCTGGTAGGCTGCAGTCCATGGGGTTGCAAAGAGTCGGACACGACTGAGCAACTTCCCTTTAACTTTTCACTTTCATGCATTGGAGAAGGAAATGGCAACCCACTCCAGTATTCTTGCCTGGAGAATCCCAAGGACAGGGGAGCCTGGTGGGCTGCCATCTATGGGATCACACAGAGTCGGACACGACTGAAGTGACTTAGCAGCAGCAGAATAAACCTAATAAATAAGGTTTTGAGAAAATAGAAAGCTTTTAAAAAATAAAGAGATAAGTGACTCAAGAATAAGTGACAAATATTAAAGACTTGCAAATAAAATCCAATATATACATACTTGGGAAGAAGAAAACCAAGCGATTGAGACAGAAAAATAGCATTAACAATAACTCAAGAATAATATGTGAAGAAAAATAACTTGAAACAATGTATTGAAAGGGCAAAACTCATACCTACGAAAAGCAATTAAGAATGATTAAAAAAAAAAAAAAAAAGACCAACCTAGGACCTATATTAATAAAAGCATTGAAGTTGATAAGAAAACTTTTGGGGATCCTGACAAAAAGAACAATTTATTCACAAGGGAAAGAAAATTAGATTTCCAGTAGACTTTTCAGAAGCAACACTTTATGTCAAAGACAACAAAGTAAGATATATAAAAGGACATAAAAATTAGCCACAATTTTTGTATCCAGATACACAAACTTTTAGATAAAAGTTCACAGATAAGGTCTTATGACCATAAAACAACTCAAGAAATACTGCTTTTATGAGCCCTTCCTGAGGAAACTACCAGAAAAAGAGATTCAATCCCCAAAATGACTGCAGAGACATCAACATAAGGACTGGTGTTAGGTATTAAATAGGAATTATTCTGCAGAAATATGTCTACATGGTGGCTATTAAAAAAGGAATATAGCAGCTAATGACAATACTCTGACAATGTATCAGCATATGAGTGGTATTGAATTATGGTTAGCCCAGGTAATAGTGGTCCAATAAGTTCAATTCTCTCCACACATTTCCCCTCAAAAGACACAGATCAAAACAGAAATTTTTTTAAAAAGAGAAAAAATACACAGATCAAAAAATAAAACCAAGAAAATTCTATATTACAGTATAACTAGAAGACAAAGTACAATACACACTTCAAGAAACCTCTAGGTAAAAAAATAAACAAAAACTTTTAGCAGAGCTCTTACTCAAGTCCCTGCCATAATCCCTTGTGTGCAGTAAGAGAGCTTCTGAAAAACTGCAGAGAAGAGGAACAGAAGTTTAAGACTGAATTTAAATCAACCAAAGAAAGTACACTGTAAAAAAAAAAAAGAAGAAAGAAAAGAAAAACACTGCAAAAAGACACCTGGAAGATCAGAGTACTGATTATGAGGAAAAGAATTACAAGTGTGTGAGAGCTGAGGTAGGAGCCTCAGAAAGGCATCACTTTTGGAGAGAAGATAAAGGAGAGACACTCTGTGGAAAGTGAGTGGTGAAGGGAAAGAGAAGCAAGAAAGAGAAATGTAGGATATTAAAAGCTAAAACAAACAAACAAACCTCAAAATAAACACAACACCATCAATTAGAGAAACTGCATTTTGCTACAATGAGCTAAGAAAGTAAACTCATTAGAAATCTCTTAAAACAAACCAAGCTGCTAACCTGTCCATGTAATTCATAGATATAAGCTGTCTATATGAGGACAGAAAATGAAAAGAAAGACATTTCGGTTAATAAAACTGCCTTGAAAACACACACACACACACGCAAAGCAGAAGAAAACTGCAAACTAACCTTATGAACTAAATATTCTCAAATAAGTATTTAATGGTGAGAATGAAAAATTATGAATTATAAATTCACCAACTAGGGACAGAAATGAACCACAAACAGAAATGAGTTGACTGAACTATAAAATGAAATAGATAACTATAAAGGAAATGAGGACTAAATTAAAATAACAGGAGATTATGTTTGAACAAAAACTGAATAAAAGGCATTGAAGAAAGACAGAAAAGCAACCAGAGACTATAAATGAAAGAAGTAAAGAACCAGAGAGAAAATGATTGATATGGAAGGCAAACAAAAAAATAAAAAATCCAACACTTGTATAATTGGAGTCTGTGAAGCTGAAAAGCAAAACAACGGGAAAAGAATAGTTATATTTGGTTTGTCTTTTTATTATTGAATCATAATAGTTCTTCATATATTTAAATATTCTTGGTACAGGTCCCTTATCAGATATTTAATTTGCAAAAATTTTTTCCTGTCTTCACTTCCTTTGTGGTGTCTTTAGCAGAACTACAGGTTTTAATTTTGATGATGTCCAATTTAAGTTTTTCCTTTTGTTCCTTGTGCTTTTGGTGCCATATCTAAACTATTATCTAATCCAAGATCATGGGGATTTCTCCATATGATTTTTTCAATGATTTTTATAGTTTTAACCCTTATAATAAGGTCTTATCTCCACTTTAAGTGGAGTCTGAGTTAGGAGGCCATCTTCATTCTTTTCATGTAGATACTTCACTGTCCCAGAACTATTTGTTGAAAATAAATGGAATTTTCTTGAAGTAGCTGTAAAAAAAAATCAATGAGGTTTTAATTTTTGGACTCTTCTATCCCAAAAATCTATCCAACATGGTCTCAATTGCAGAAGTTTTGTAGTAACCTTTGAAGTCAGGAATTGTGAGTCTTCCAATAAGACTTCTTGTTCTGTTTCAAGATTGTTTTGCCTATTCTGGTTCTCTTGAATTTCCCTGTGATATTTCACAGAAAATAACACTCAGTTGGTAGTTATAATAGTTTTTTAAATGGATTTCTTAGAGCTTTCTATTTAGAGGGTCATGTCATATACAAACAGAGATCAATCAGTTCAGTCACTCAGTCGTGACCAACTCTTTGTGACCCCATGGACTGCAACACTCCAGGCTTCCCTATCCATCACCAACTCCCAGAGCTTGCTCAAACTCATGTCCTTAGAGTCAGTGATGCCATCCAACCATCTCATCCTGTCATGCCTTCCCCTGCCTTCAGTTCTTTCCAGCATCAGGGTCTTTTCCAATAGGTCAGTTCTTTGCATCAGGTAGCCAAAGTATTGGAGTTTCAGCTTCAGCATCAGTCCTTCCAATGAGTATTGAGGATTTCCTTTAGGATGGACTGGTTGCATCGCCTTGCAATCCAAGAAACTCTCAGGAGTCTTCTCCAACACCATAGTTCAAAAGCATCAATTCTTCAGCCCTCAGCTTTCTTTATAGCAACCTCTCACATTCATACATGACTGCTGGAAAAACCATAGATTTCACTAGACGGATCTTTGTTGGCAAAGTAATGTCTCTGCGTATTAATATACTGTCTATATTGGTCATAGCTTTTCTTCAAAGGAGCAAGTATCTTTTAATTTCATGGCTGCAGTCACCATCTACAGTGACTTTGGAGCCCCCCAAAATAAAGTCTCTTACTGTTTCCATTGTTTTATGATCTGAGCCACAGTCAGCTCCCAGTCTTGTTTTGCTGACTGTATAGAGCTTCTCCATCTTTGCTGCAAAGAATATAATCAATCTGATTTCAGTACTGATCATATGGTGATGTCCATGTGTAGAGTCTTGTGCTGTTGGAAGAGGGTGTTTGCTGTGATCATTGTGATCTCTTGGCAAAATTCTGTTAGTCTTTGATCTGCTTCGTTTTGTACTCCAAGGCCAAATTTTCCTGTTATTCCAGGTATCTCTTGACTTCCTACTTTTGTATTCCAGTCCCCTATAATGAAAAGGACATCTTTTGGGGTTTAGTTCTAGAAACTCTTATAGGTCTTCATGCAACTGTTCAACTTCAGCTTCTTCAGTATTACTGGTAGGGATGTAGACTTGGATTACTGAGATAGTGAATGGTTTGCCTTGGAAATGAACAGAGATCATTCTGTCATTTTTAAGATTGCATCCAAGTACTGCATTTAGGACTCTTTTGTTGACTATGATGGCTACTCCATTTCTTCTAAGGGATTCTTGCCCACAGTAGTAGATATAATGGTCATCTGAGTTAAATTCACCCATTCCAGCCCATTTTAGTTCACTTATTCCTAAAATGTTGATGTTCAGATTTGCCATCTCCTGTTTGACCACTTCCAATTTGCCTTGACTCATGGACCTAACATTCCAAGTTCCTATGCAATACTGCTCTTTACAGCATCAGATTTTACTTAAAATATGCAATACAGTATCGCTAACTATAATCACTATTCTGTACATTACATTCCCGTGGCCTATTTTATAACTGGAAGTTTGTACCATTTGACCCCTGCTTCATCAATTTCACACTCCCCCAAGCCCCACCCCTGGCAACCATCACTTTGTTCTTTGTGTATATGAGCTGTTTCAAAATTGATTCTACATATAAGTGAAATCATATAGTATTTGTCTTTGACTTATTTCACTTATTATAATTCCCTCAAGGTCATAAATGTCAACATTTCATTATATTATGACTTAATAGTATTTCACTGTGTATATATACATTTTCTTTATCAGTTCATCCAGTGATGAGGGATTTAGGTTGTTTCCCTATCTTGGTTATTGTAAATAATACTACAATGGACATGGGGATATATCTCTTCCAAGTTAGTGTTTTCATTTATTTGCATAAATACCTAGGAATAAAATCACTGGATCATATAGTAGTTCAATTTTAATTTTTTGAGAAACCTCTGTAATGTTTTTTCATAGTAGCTGCACTAATCTGCATTCTCAGTAACAGTGAACATGATTTTCCTTTTCTCCACATCCTTGCAACACTTGTTATTTCTTGGCTTTCTGATAATAGCCATTCTAACAAGCACAAGCTGATATCTCATTGTGGTTTTGACTTGCATTTCCCTGAGTATTAGAGATGTTAAACACCTTTTCATGTACCTATGGGTCATCTGTATGTCTTTGGAAAACTGTAAATTCAGATACTCTGCCAATTTTTAAACGAAATTGTTTGTTTTTCGGTACTGAGTTATATGAGCTTATTTTCTATATTAACCCCTTATTATATATATGATTTGCCATTTAGTAGGCTGCCTTCTCATTTTGTTGATGGTTTCCTTTTTGTGCAGAAGCTTTTTGGTTTGATATTGTCTTATTTGTTTACTTTTGCTGCCTTTACTTTTGGTGTCAAATCAAAAGAATCATCACCAAGACATATATCAAGGAGTTTACTTGCCTATTTTTTTTATTATTTCAGGTCTTACCTTCAAGTCTTCAATCCATTTTAAGCTAACTTTTGTGTATGGTATAACATAATAGTCTAGTTTCATTCTTTGCATGTGGCTGTCCAGTTTTCCCAGCACCATTTTTTAAAGAGATTGTTCTTTCCCTTTTTTATAATCTTGGATATTTTATTGTAAATTATATGGCTATACATTCATGGGTTTATTTCTGGAGGCTGTTCTGTTCGATTGATCTATATCTGTTTTTATGCCAATACCACACAGTTTTTATTACTATGGCTTTGTAATATTAATCAGGANGTGGCTGTCCAGTTTTCCCAGCACCATTTTTTAAAGAGATTGTTCTTTCCCTTTTTTATAATCTTGGATATTTTATTGTAAATTATATGGCTATACATTCATGGGTTTATTTCTGGAGGCTGTTCTGTTCGATTGATCTATATCTGTTTTTATGCCAATACCACACAGTTTTTATTACTATGGCTTTGTAATATTAATCAGGAAATGTGATGCCCTCTAGCTTTATTCTTTCTTAACGTTTCTTTGGCTATTTGGAATCTTTTTTGGTTTCATACAAATTTTACAACTGTTTATTTATGTGAAAAGTACCAGTGGAATTTTGATAGGAATAACATTTAAATGTAGATTGCTTTGGGCAGTTTGGACATTTGAATAACATTAATTCTTCCAGGAATTAATTATATTCCAGGAATTAATATATTCCAAAAATTAATAATATATATTCTGCTGCTGCTGCTAAGTCACTTCAGTCATGTCCAACTCTCTGCAACCCCACAGACAGCAGTCCACCAGGCTCCCCCGCCCCTGAGATTCTCCAGGCAAGAACACTGGAGTGGGTTGCCATTTCCTTCTCTAATGCATGAAAGTGAAAAGTGAAAGTGAAGTCGCTTAGTCGTATCCGACCCTCAGCGACCCCATGGACTGCAGCCTTCCAGGCTCCTCCATCCATGGGATTTTCCAGGCAAGAGTACTGGAGTGGGGTGCCACTGCCTTCTCTGAATATATATTCTAGGAATTAATAATATCAATTCTCCAGGAATCAGGAGAGTGAAAAAGTTAAAACTCAACATTCAGAAAACTAAGATCATGGCATCTGGTCCCATCACTTCATGGCAAATAGATGGGTGGCTGGCGCTTGCAAGCCCACCCTGGCAGCATCCAGGGAGTGGGATTCTGCAAGGCAGGAGCTTTTAGGGTGGTTGATGGAGCACGCACTCCACTCCCGGAACCCATGTAGGTGGGGGGAGGGGGTAAGGAGGGGTTGTTGCGTGGAGGTGAAGGCTGGGTGCTCAGAGAAAAAAACTGCTACCGCCATCTGCTCCTCCCTTCATGCACAATCTAACAATGGAGTTTTGCTTCTATGGCGGCCCTGGATTCTTCTGTAAACAGTCCAGTTGCAGCTATACCACACTCCAGCCCCTTCAGGCTGTCTCCATGAAGCCAACACCAGTCCTCTCCCTGGATCTGTCCTCTAAACCCTTGGTTGTCTCTCTTTGTGAATGTCGAAGCAACCTATTTTACTTTAACAGTTCCTGGTAGTTAAGGATGTGCCAAGATTTATCAGTGACCCCAAGGGGGAGAATCTATCAGCACTTAGATTCATGTTGATTAGCATCCAGATCCTCAGGCAGTAGATTTTAAAGTGTGCAAATATATATTGTCTCGAGGGACTGCTGCAAGTTGAACCTCCAGGAAGAGCAAATAGATGGAAATGGACTTTTCAAAATTTTTTCCATCAAGAAGATTCATGGAATATGTAATCCCCAAAGTATCTTATATATACTTTATTTTCTTTCTTTCTGTAAATATGGCTTTTAAGCAAGCATAATACCACTGGTTTTATCATTTACTCTCTTGACTTTTATCAGCCTTCTTCTCTGATAATTGAACTCTGGCTCCTAATCTGCATTTCTGAAATGACATAACTGCATTGTTTTGGTGACCAGTCATCAATTAAAAATGAAACATTTCTGTCAGCTACATAAAAGTGATAAAGGAACAGTAGAGAGGAAAAGGGATAATTTTTTTTAAAAGACTAATAAAATGGTCAATCATATAACAAAGCTATTCAAGAAAAAAAGATGAAAGTACATAAACAAATAATTTTAGAGAAATAAAATAATTACAAATAGACATTCAAATGGCATGTAAAGATTATAAAGAAATAGATACATTTGAGGATAACTGCATGTTTTATAAGGAAATAAAGTTTTAATAATTTAAATGGGAAAAGAATTTGAAAAAGAATAGATACATGTATATGTGTAACTGAATCACTTTGCTGTACACCTGAAATTAATGCAACAGTGTTAATTAATTCTACTTCAATATAAAATAAGTATTTTTAGAAAAGAAGATATAGTTTTCATAGATTCCTTTTGCCTGATTTTGAATAATATAAATACAACAATATATATGTAAATAGAATATAAATGTAAACTGAGAAATTACTTTGTATAATCTTTTGGCACCATCTGCTAAAGCTGAACATACCCACTTGCCCTATGATTTATTCCACTCTTAGGTATATACCCAGCAGAAATACACGTATATGTTAACCAGAAGATTGGTATAAGAATGCTCAGAGCAGCCCTAATCACAGCAGACTAAAAATGGACACTAGTGAATTGTTTATCTAGAGTAGAATGATACACATACTGTCTTGTGATAATTCAAGGGAAGACTATACAGAATTGAAACTCCAACTACATGAAATATGTGGCAGACAGGATACATCAAATATATCAATAGGAAATAAGAAAGTTCAGAAATTAATGTATCCATATAGAGAACAAATAGCTAAGAAAAGAAGAGAAACAAAAGGCAAAGGAGGAAAGGAAAGACATAACCATCTGAATGCAGTGTTCCAAAGAACAGCAAGCAGAGACAAGAAAGCCTTGTTAAGTTGATAATTCAAGGGAAGACTATAGAGAATTGAAACTCCAACTACATGAAATATGTGGCAGACAGGATACATCAAATATATCAATAGGAAATAAGAAAGTTCAGAAATTAATGTATCCATACAGAGAACAAATAGCTAAGAAAAGAAGAGAAACAAAAGGCAAAGGAGGAAAGGAAAGACATAACCATCTGAATGCAGTGTTCCTTCTTAAGTGAACAATGCAAAGAAATTGAGGAAAACAATAGAATGGCAAAGACTAGAGATTGCTTCAAGAAAATGATAGATACCAAGGAACATTTCATGCAAAGATGGCCACAATAAAGCACAGAAACAGTATGCACCTAACAGAAGCATAAGGGATTAAGAAGCGGTGGCAAGAATACACAGAAAAACTGTACTAAAATAATGACCCAGATAACCATGATGGTATGATCACTCACCTAGAGCCAGAGTTCCTGAAGTGTGAAGTCAAATGGGCCTTAGGAAGTACTACTAGGAACAAAGCTAATGGAGGTGATGGAATTCAAGCTGAGCTAGTTCAAATCCTTAAAAATGATGCTGTGAAAGTGTTGCACTCAATATACCAGCAAATTGGGAAAACTCAGCAGTGGCCACAGGACTGGAAAAGGTCAGTTTTCATTCCAATCCCAAAGAAAGGCAATGCCAAAGAATGTTTAAACTATGACACAATTCCACATGCTAGCAAAGTAATGCTCAAAATCCTTCAAGCTAGGCTTCAACAGTACGTGAACTGAGAACTTCTAGATGTAGCAGCTGGATTTAGAAAAGGGAGAATAATCAGAGATCAAATTGCCAATATCTGCTGGATCATAGAAAAAGCAAAGGAATTTAAAAAAAAAATCTATTTCTGCTTCACTGACTATGCTAAAGCTTTTGTGTGGATCACAATAAACTGTGGAATATTCTTAAAGAGAGATAGGAATACCAGACCACCTTATCTACCTCCTGAGAAACCTGTGAGAAGAGTTGACACATTGGAAAAGACTCTGATGCTGGGAGGGATTGGGGGCAGGAGGAGAAGGGGACGACCGAGGATGAGATGGCTGGATGGCATCACGGACACTATGGGCGTGAGTCTGAGTGAACTCCGGGAGATGGTGATGGACAGGGAGGCCTGGTGTGCTGCGATTCATGGGGTCGCAGAGTCGGACACGACTGAGCGACTGAACTGAACTGAACTGAACTGAGAAACCTGTATGCAGGTCAAGAAGCAACAGTTAGAACCAGATATGGGACAACAGACTGGTTCAAAATTGGGAATGGAGTACATCAAGGTTGTATATTGTCACCCTGCTTATTTAACTTATATGCAGAGTACATCATGAGAAATCCTGGGCTGGATGAAGCACAAGCTCGAAACAAAATTGCAGGGAGAAATATCAATAACCTCAGATATGCAGATGACACCACCCTTGTGGCAGAAAGTGAAGAGGAACTAAAAAGCCTCTTGATGAAAGTGAAAGAAGATGTGTATAAGAGACAGGCATCACGGACACTATGGGCGTGAGTCTGAGTGAACTCCGGGAGATGGTGATGGACAGGGAGGCCTGGTGTGCTGCGATTCATGGGGTCGCAGAGTCGGACACGACTGACCGACTGAACTGAACTGAACTGAACTGAGAAACCTGTATGCAGGTCAAGAAGCAACAGTTAGAACCAGATATGGGACAACAGACTGGTTCAAAATTGGGAATGGAGTACATCAAGGTTGTATATTGTCACCCTGCTTATTTAACTTATATGCAGAGTACATCATGAGAAACCCTGGGCTGGATGAAGCACAAGCTCGAAACAAAATTGCAGGGAGAAATATCAATAACCTCAGATATGCAGATGACACCACCCTTGTGGCAGAAAGTGAAGAGGAACTAAAGAGCCTCTTGATGAAAGTGAAAGAAGAGAGTGAAAAGCTGGCTTAAAACTCAACATTCAAAAAAACGAAGATCATGACATCCAGTCCCATCACTTCACGCCAAATAGGTGGGGGAAACTGGAAACAGTGACAGACTTTATTTTCTTGGGTGTCAAAATTACTGTGGACAGTGACTGCGGCCATGAAATTAAAAGATGCCTGCTCCTTGGAAGAAAAGCTGTGACAAACTAGACAGTGTATTAAAAAGTGGAGACATCACTTTGCCAGCAAAGGTCCATATAGTCCAATCTAGGTCCATATAGTCCAAGCTATGGTTTTTCCAGTAGTCATGTAGGGACATGAGAGTTGGACCCTAAAGAAGGCTGAGCACCAAAAGATTGATGCTTTTGAACTGCAGTGCTAGAGAAGATTCTTAAGAGTCCATTGGACTGCAAGGAGATCAAACCAGTCAATCCTTAAGGAAATCAACCCTGAGTATTCATTGGAAAGACTGATGCTGAAGCTGAAGCTCCAATACTTTGGCTACCTGATGCAAAGAACTAACTCATTAGAAGAGACCCTGATGCAGGGAAGATTGAGAGCAAGAGGGAAAGGGGAAGACAGAGGACAAGACGGCTGGATGGCATCACTGACTTGATGGACATGAGTTTGAGCAAGCTCCGGGAGAGATAGCGAAGGACAGGAAAGCCTGGTATGCTGCAGTCCATGAGGTTGCAAAGAATTGGACATGACATGCATTGGATAAGGAAATGACAACCCACTCCAGTGTTCTTGCCTGGAGAATCCTAGAGATGGCGGAGCCTGGTAGGCTGCCGTCTATGGGGTCGCACAGAGTCGGACACGACTGAAGCGACTTAGCAGCAGCAGCAGCAGCAGAGCAACTTAACAACAACAAAATATATAGAGCAAAGATGATACCAAAAAATAATACAGAAACAATAAATTGTTTTAATACATGCTGGTTCATTCTATTGAGAAAGTAATGTAAAGACCTATCTTATATTATATACAAGTTGGACTCCAGATATTATTTATGATCGTTATCTGAAAGGTAATAATATAAAGCATATAACAGAAAATGTAGGATAAAAATCTTTGCAACTCTAGGTAGACAAAATTTTTTCTTAAAATTCTAAAAAAGTATAAACCTTTTTGATGTGGATTATCTTTAAAGTCTTCATTGAACTTGTTACAGTACTGTTTCTGTTCTGGTGTTTTGATCATAAGGCATGTGGGACCACAGCTCCCCAACCAGGGAACGAAACCATACCCCCCCCGACCCCCTCTGCATTAGAAGGCAAAGTCCCAATCACTGGACTGAAAGGGAAGTCCCCCTAAAAGTATAAATTTTAAGGTTAAACAAAGGAGCAGATGACTTGACAAAAGTCATCCTTTTAAACAAAATTATGTATCCATGGACAAAGTCAATGGTTAGATGAGTAGATAAGAGGTTACGAAATGATAACCAAAACATTTAAAATCAACATTTGACCAATATATAGAGTACAATGTAGATAACACTCTGTATGCTAAAAAGGAGCAGAAAATTAAGTTGAAAATGAGCAAAGTGAGCAGGCTGTTCAGAGAAGGAGAGCCCTGAATAAATATGGAAAAAAAGGTTCCAAAATCACTACTCATCAGAGAACTGAAAATAACGACAGCATAAACTACTAGTAGGTGGTAATGAGATTGGTGAAAAAAGGGAAAATCTATAGTACCAAACATTGGTGGAGATGCTCACTGGGTAAGAATATAAATTGTGATTGCCAGTTTGGAAAAAAATCTTACAGAATTTAGTTAAATTAGGTGTCTGTTTCCCTATGTCCTAGCAATCACAGCTAAAAAATTTTTGCACAGATTCATAAAATGACATGTAGAAGGGCATTCATCACAATGCTGTTTGTGGTGGTAAGCCATTCATCCATCATTGGTTGAGGGGATAGGTAAATAATATACACACACTAGTAATCGGGCAGCCTTAAGAAATGAACTAGACATAGCATTGAATTTAAAAAGTAATGTAGAGAATGAAATCTATAGCTGGATGATCATGCATCCTGGTTTGTCTAGACACTCCCAATGTATACCTGTTGTCCCAGCATAACTATTAATAGCACTATCTTTCATTCTCAGTAGTTGAGACAATATATTACATGGTCATCCTATCTGTATCATAACACCATTTTTTGAATGTTAAATTACAAAAACACTTGAAACAACACTACCTATTTTTTGGTACATACATATTTCAAGATATTTATTGGAGGAAGGAAATATATTAGGAAGATTAACAGGATGAGGAGATAAAAGAGTGACACTGCACCGTGCACCTGAGTATGATTAACTTTGCTCTCTGCTGTGAAGTCAAAAATATTAATACTTAACTATAGTTTTAAAAAATGAAACACTTACAATACTTCTGGTACTAAAAATGTTGTAGTTTTGGCTGTTACTGTAATACCTGCAGAGGAAAATGTCAAACGTGAATATTAAAACTACATCTCCTCCAAATTAAAGGGATTTTATTTTAATACATGGTCAAGAGTGCCCCTGGTGGCTCATCAATAAAGAATTTGTCTGCCAATGCAGGAGACAAGCATTTGATCCCTGGACTGGGAAGATCCCCTGGAGAAGGAAATGGCAACTCACTCCAGTATTCTTGCATAGGAAATCCCATGAACAGAGCAGCCTGGTGGGCTACAATCCATGGGGTTGTAAAGAGTCAGACACAATCGAATGACTAAACAACAATATATGGTTAGAGCAAGCCTAACCCTTGTGAGCTGCCATGAGCTTTTATTTCTGTTCATGTTCCTTCTTAGAAAGTGTAGTCAGAGCGAAAACTGGGGACACATCAGTGACATCAACCCCCAACTCAAGGTGTGTTCAAGGTTACTTAATATCTGAAGATACAATAGTGAGGAGTAAATATTTTTGCATCTTGTTCTTGTTTTAGAATAAAAACTGTTGAGGAATATTGGCTCTAACTCCTTCACCTATGAACTGAGTTCAAATAAAATGAATACAGATTGAAAAAAAAAAAACAAACAAACCAGTATTTCTTATTTGAAACACTGAAGTAAAGAGCAAATTTTTGTGAGTTCTAGTGATTATCACTTCTATTACTCAGGGTACTTTCATTTCTGTCTATATGAAATATAGACAATAAAAATACAATGTGAGTCACCTATATAATTGAAATTTTTCTGGTGGCCACACTAAAACATAAAAAAAAAAAAAGTAAAATTGCTTCTAATAATATATTTTATTCAAAAGTAACCTCATTTGTACAGAGCCAACTCACTGGAGAAGACCCTGAGGCTGGAAGGCAAGAGGAGAAAGGGATGACAGAGGATGGACTGTTGGATGGCATCACTAGGTACTGAATGAGTTTGAGAAAACTCTGGGAGACTATGAATGACAGGGAAGCCTGGCACGCTGCAGTCCATGGGGTCACAAAGAGTTGGACATGACTGAGCAACTGAACACCAACCAAGCAGGGCCCTCCTGGAACAGATCTCTGTTCCCTATGTCCTCTGCTTTGCCTCACTTATTGAAAAGGTTTAGTCTCCCATGTCTCCCCTCTGTCTCAAAAGGCTGGCTTAAGAATTAATGAAAGAGAACTTCCAGTTCAAGATGGTGGAGTAGAAAGACATGCGCTCATCTCCTTCTGCGAGAGAACCAAAATCACAACTAGTTGTTGAACAACCATCAACAGGAGGATGCCGGAACCTACCAAAAAAAGATATCCCACGTCCAAAGACAAAGAAGCCACAGCAAGATGGTAGGAGGGCCACAATCACGATAAAATCAAATCTCATACCTGCTGGGTACCCACAAACTGGAGAACAATAATACCGAAGAAGTTCTCCCATTGCTATGAAGGTTTGGAACCCCATGTTAAGCGGCTTCCCAGCCTGGGAACCTGACAAAGGGACTGGGAATCCTCAGGGAATCTGACCTTGAAGGCCAGCAGGATTTGATTACAAGACTTCCACAGGACTGGAGGAAACAGGAGTCTCCAGGCTTGGAGGGTATAAAAAAAACCTTGTGTGCACCAAGATTCAAAGGAAAGGAGCAGCTGACTCCACAGGAAACTAAACCAAAACTACCTGCTACTGTTGAAGGGTCTCCTGCAGAGTCATGGGTCGGCAAGGACTCACCACAGGGATGGGACTGGCAGCAGTTGTCTGGGAAGGTCCCCTTTGATGTAAACTCTCTTGGAGGTTGCCATTAACCTGACCATAGAGCCCCAAGACCCTAGAGCTGGGTCATCTCAGGCCAAAAAACTACCAGGGAGGGAGTGTAACCCACCCATCAGCAGATAACTGGATTAAAGCTTTACTGAGCAAGGCCCTGCCCAACAGAGCAAGACCCAGTTTTTCCCACCATCAATCCCTCCCATCAGGAAGTTTATACAAGCCTCTTAGCCTCATCCATCAGAGGGCAGACAGAAGAGGCAAGAAGAACCACAATCCCACAGGAGCTAAAACCACATTACAGAGAGTTAATCAGCATGAAACAGCAGAAAGTTACATCCCAGATGAAGGGACAAGATAAAACCTCAGAAACACGAACTAAGATGGAGATAGGTTCAGTTCAGTTCAGTTCAGTCGCTCAGTCGTGTCCGACTCTTTGCGACCCCATGAATTGCAGCACGCACCATCCAGAAAAAAGAGTTCAGAATAATGATAGTGAATATGATTCAAGATCTCGGAAAAAGAATGGAGGCAAAGATTGAGAAGATCCAAGAAGTGTTACCAAAGACCTACAAGAACTAAAGAACAAACAAAGAGAGATGAATAATACTCTAGAAGGAATCCATAGCAGAATAACTGAGGCAGAAGCACAGATAAATGACCTGGAGGACAGAATGGTGGAAATCACTGCCACAGAACAGAACACAGAAAAAAAGAATGAAAAGAAATGAAGACAACCTGAGAGACCTCTGAAACAACATTAAACCCAGGAGCATTCACATTATAGGGGTCCCAGAAGGAGAGGAGAGAGAAAGGACCTGAGAATACTTAAAGAGGTTATAGCTAAAAACTTGCCTAACATGGGAAAGGAAATAATCAACCAAATCCAGGAAGCACAGAGAGTAACACTGTAATCAAACTGACAAAGACTACAGACAGAGATAAAATATTAAAAGCAACAAGGAAAAAATAACAAATAACATACAAGGGAACTCCCATCAGACTATCAGCTGATTTCTCAACAGAAACTACGAGCCAGAAGGGAATGGCAAGATATATTTAAAGTGATGAAAAGTAAGAAACTACAAACAAGAATACTCTACCCAGCAAGACTATCCAGATTTGATGGAGAAATCAAAAGGTTTCCAGACAAACAAAAGTTAAAAGGATTCGGCACCATCCAAATCAGCTTTACAACAAATGCTAAAGGAACTTCTCTAGGCAGGAAACACAAGAGAAGGAAAAGACCTACAGAAAATAAAACCCAAAACAATAAAGAAAACAGTAACAGGATCACACATATCGATAATTACCTTAAATGTAAATGGATTAAATGCACCAACCAAAAAGACATAGTCTGGCTGGGCAGGTGAAAACATATGCTTGTATGCACTTGCACTTACCACATCATTCTGCTTGACCCACTCCCCCAATTGTGTGTAATTATTTTATATTGTTAGGTTAATCATGTTCCCATTATGGCTTGCAATTGTAATTATCTTTTATTTTTTTGTCTGGCTATTGATTGTGAAAACTGATAAACATATTTTACTATTGTGATTATGTAACTATTACTCACTTAATAACATTGTATCATGATTGGTCAACAGAAAAGTTATAGAATTCTATATCACCAAAACTATCATTTAACGAAAAACCTGAAATCACTTTTTATGCATATCAGAATTATCTTGGAATTTTTTGAAAACTATAAATGCCCAGGTATTGCTTTTTTTTTTTTTTGGGCAGTGCTCCACATGTTTCTAACGAGCAGCCATGTTTAAAAACAACGGGACTATATGAAGATCTTTTATCTAGTTTGTTTCACTTTTATTATTCCATATTCAGTGTTCCCATTTCATTTAGCTTATGTTTTCCAATTTCAGCATCTATTCTTTTTTTAATGGATGTTCTTTCTCAAGACTTTATCAAGTGTAGTATAAAAGCTTTTGTATACATATATATAAATAATATATATAACATTTTAGAAAACTCATGAATTTTTGCCTAACCAAAAATATTTTTGACATATTGATTCCACTTGTTTAACTTAGTATGAACAGAATGCTAGATTTCTAATTTAAAAAAAACAGATATGCAACAAACGTTTACTGCAGAGCACAGGGGACTATAATCAATATCTTGTAATAACCTATAATGGAAAATAATTTCAAAACTAACANTAGTTAATCTGTGTTGCAGTTGAAAGAGCATTTGATCAGCAGCAGGTATCATCAAACCCAAAAATAAAGCAGCCAATTATTTAATCAGCAAAATGGGTTTGTTCGGGAATAGCAGAGAATTGCAATTCGGGACAGGCAAACTTTGGTGAATCACAGACACATTTGGAGAACAAAGGAGAAGGGACCTGCTTTTATTAGGTTTTAAGAGGAAATGCTTGAGTTGTTTTGAACAAACGTTCCCTGGAGAAGAGCCAGGGAGGGGTCTTCCTTCCTTTTTCTAAAAAGCAAGAGATAAAATTGCTCTGTGAAAAATATCTTCCCTTATACCAGAAGAAAAGTAATCTTCCTATCTTCCTTCTTGCTGCTGGTTATGCAGACTGCAATAAGTGGCAAGTGGGTGAGAACTCCCTTTTCAAGACTTCCTGACTCCATTTAAGATGACGTTTCCTTTAGTTGTTTTCATACGCACCCCCATTTATTTTCATATCTCAACTTCAGCACTGTTGTAGACACATCAAAGTTCAGAAGGAAAGGTCCATGGTTAACTCTAATTTTGAAGAAATCTAAGGAATCTGGTAAGTCTGCATCCTTTTGATAAATGTATGATTTTCCCCACCACACAGCAATTAAACGACATGGAATTGCTGGGCAAGAGGAGTGAGGTGAGGGGGAGCACACAAAATAAGATGGAGTGGCTTTGTGGGAACAAGAATATCCTGTTCTTGCAGCAGTAAAGGATCAAGGTAGAGAGACACCAGGACCATGCCTCAGCTATTCGTCCTTGAGCCAGTGCCAAGGCTGTACAGGCAGTGCCTGCTTTCAAATGACTGATTACTTACAATTGGTGGTTGCCTTAATATAGTTGCCCACATTGGGTGAGCTCACTTTCTGTTGAAAGCCCTATTGTTTTATCTTGAACTTTACCTCCCCTTTGACTGGGGCAACTTCTCCCTAAAACGGAACTCCCATAGCCACCCAACCCCTATTTCACATCTCATACCAGAGCTTGTTCAGGACAAAGTGGGAGGANAATATAGTTGCCCACATTGGGTGAGCTCACTTTCTGTTGAAAGCCCTATTGTTTTATCTTGAACTTTACCTCCCCTTTGACTGGGGCAACTTCTCCCTAAAACGGAACTCCCATAGCCACCCAACCCCTATTTCACATCTCATACCAGAGCTTATTCAGGACAAAGTGGGAGGAAAAGATAATGTATAAACCTGTGGGAACTGATCAATCCCCTCTCACCTCCTTATAGCCATAAGTCTCCAGCCCACATTTCATATCCTCACTAGTTCCCCAGGTCACAGTTCCATCCTGGTCCCTAATCTGAAATAGATAGTCTGCAGTCACTAGGGACCCTGCACTAATTGTGGCAGAGGACATATTCCTAGCATATCAAATTAGAATTGTTTGTCATAATCTCGTGTTTGGGGTTCATATAGTTTATGTCATAGGCTACAAACTACTCATGGATAACATTGTTTCCATATGAAGCAAAATACGTTTCAATAGACATGGAGTGAATTTAGTGGACACTTCTGTCATTTAACCCTAAATTCTGACATTTAGACACATTCGGGAATCCTTGATCACAATTGAAAGATTGGCACCACTGATGTTAACACCTTTACTTTCTTACCCTCAGAGGACTTAGCCAAAACTCGTGGCCACATTGATGTACACTCTGCATGATCTTGTACCACGTCTGTTTTCATGTCTTTGTCAAACAGCATTAGAAAATTTCTAAACCACTATTCCTGCAACAGAAATATAATTCACTCTAATCTCTAACCATTTAAAAAATTTTCATGAATACTTTTAATTAGTCTCCTTAAAATAGCATAACATCCAATGAAGCTTGAATTCCCTTAACAAGTATTTATCAAACTATTAAAATGCGGCAGACATTAAGCCAGACATAAAACATGTAATAGGAAACAGAACATTCTTGGTCCCTACACTTACAGAACTTACCTTCCTTGGAGGTGAGCAAGCAGAATCAAGGGTTTAATTTTTAAATGTATATAGGTTTAGTAGATAATAGACAAGAAATGTAATCTAATTTTGAAGGATCTAAGAATCTAATGTTAAGAATCTAATGTTTAGGAAGATAAACTTTTTTTTTTAATAGGATCATTCATTGGTTACATTTTTCTAAAATCTACTTTATTATAAAAACATATATTCTGGAAAGTACACAAAAGATGTGTACAATGCTTAATAATTTGTTACATAATCGCTATGCAAATTTGTAAAAAGTGGAACATTATCAGCATTGCATAAGCCCTCCTTATGCCAAAATCATTACTCCTACTTTTGTCATGAATCAAGCATCCATATACGTGGGTCTATTTCTGAGCTATTTTGTTCTGTTAGTCTTTCATCTATGCATGTGACAAGCTGTGATATCTATCTAATAGAAGAATTCTCCCCTCTTGTTTGTCTCCATGATTTCTTTGGCTATTCTTAGTCCTTTGCATTTTCATATAACTTTTAGAATCAGTTTGTTTAACTTTGCAAAAAAAATTTAAAAGTTGGGGTTTATTGAGATTTTATTAAATTTATATCTCAGTTTGGAGAAAAAGTTGTATCTTTACAATATTAGCCAGTAGTAGGCAAACTTTTTTCCTAAAAGACCAGATAATACATATTTCAGGCTTTGTCTCTTAGAGGAAAAACTGAGGCTATTATGTAGACACTTATATAGCCATTTGTCTGTAGACTGCAGTTTTATGGCCCAATAAATTTAATAAATTTATTTCCTTTTAATTTTTATCAGTAATGTTGTATAAGATTTGGGGTTGCAGTCTTACATATCTGTTAGTTATTCTTTCCATTGAATTCTTAATTTTGGTTATTGGATTTTTAAAAAAATTCTAGAATTCACTTGTTTTTTCACATGTTCAGGGATCTGCTGAAATTTCCAAACCGTGTATATCTCCTTGAACAGAAAAAGGAGTTACTTTATAGTTTATGTCTGAAAACTTGAATGTCACCATCTTCTATGGGACTGTTCCCATTGTCTTTTTTCTGGTTTTTCGTTGTTTCGTGTGCTTGATTATATTTTATTATAGTCAAGATATTACAGTAGCAAAATTGTTTGTAGAAACAATTTCAAGTTTAGGATGATATTTTCAAGTAGAGCTGGTTTTTGATTGCTTATGCCAAGGGTTTGAGGAAGCCCCCCCTCCAGGGTCAGTTCAATTCAGTCACTCAGTCGTGTCCAACACCTTGCGACCCCATGGACTGCAGCATGCCAGGCTTCCTTGTCCATCACCAACTTCCAGAGCTTACTCAAACTCATGTCCATTGTGTCGGTGATGCCATCCAACCATCTCATTCTCTGTTGTCCCCTGCTCCTCCCACCTTCAATCTTTCTCAGCATCAAGGGCTTTTCAAATGAGTCAGTTCTTTGCATCAGGTGGCCAAAGTATTGGAGTTTCAGTTTCAGCATCAGTCCTTCCAATGAATATTCAGGACTGATTTTCTTTAGGATGGACTGGTTGAATCTCCTTGAAGTCCAAGGGACTCTCAAGAGTCTTCTCCAACACTACAGTTCAAAAGCATCAGTTAGCTTTCTTTATAGTCCATACATGACTACTGGAAAAACCATAGCTCTGACTAGATGGACCTTTGTAGGCAAAGTAATGTTTCTGCTTTTTAATATGCTGTCTAGGTTGGTCATAGCTTTTCTTCCGAGGAGCAAGCGTCTTTTAATTTCATGGCTGCAGTCACCATTTGCAGTGATTGGGATAATTGGAAGCTGAGCTGCAATCCCCTAGGAAAGCCTCTCTCTTTCCTACTTCTGGTTTACCCCTATTCCTGGGGCGTAGAGGGCTTCAAACCAAAATGAGGGGCATCCACCAGGTCTACTCCCCTTAGGCAGGCTCTGTCTCCTACTTCTGGAAGGCTGTCAAAATACCTATCAGCCTCTGAAGTGCTTTCTTCAAGTTTGATGAGTGCAGGAAACTCATCAAGTTTGATGAGTGCCATGGCCTAAAACATTAAGTCCACCTCCTAGGGCCTCCATCTTCTCAGTGGTCCTGGTCTATTAATTCTTAAAAAAAATACTCACGTGCTCTCTGATGCCTTTGGATGTTTCAAATATTTTCCACCCTTTCTAGTTGCCTTAAGTGGGACGGTCAGCCCAATTTTCCTATCCATTATTACAAGAGCAGAAGCCTCATTAGTTATATGTTAGATTTACCTGAGTAGCCTCATTCATACACAGCATGGTAACAATATGTAAAACGTCAGTACACCATTGTTCATCTTTGATTCCCTGTTTAAAAAAAAAAAAAAAGAATTTTGTAGAAACAATCAGGCCTTGGAAAAATCAGTTGCTGTACTCAATAGGAACTGCAGGCTTTTATACTTACAGCAGCAAGCATGGGTTACCTCTATCTACCTACATCAAATAGCAGTTAACTGATTCACACATCTTTATTGAGAGGCTATTGTATGTGAGGGGAACGAGGAGATGACAGTCTCACTTTATAGCAGTACTAAGTGACTAATTAATTAGTTGACAGATCTCAAGATAAACCTTAAGTTTCAGCTTTTAGCTCTCTTCTGCTTTTCCAGGTTATATACTCTTCCTAGGGACTTGCAAGAATCTAATTTCCACTGCTTAAATGCCTTTATTTCTCCCATATAAAATTGAAAAAGCAGAATAACAACTTTGTATTTTTGGCTACTAGATAATAATGTTTAGTAATTTTCAAAAAATAATGACCAACAAGTATACAACTTTTCATTAGAAATAAAATAAATCCAATTAAACAGTGAGATGCTATTTTTTAAATCAAAGTGGCAAAATATTCTCTTAGTCATAATAAATGCACACTGTTAGGAAAGGTTTAGAGAAATGCTGTCTTATATTGCTGGAGAATAAATTAGCACCATGGTTTTTGAGGAATATGTGTCAATACAGCAAAGCCTTGAAAATGTGCATACCCTGCAACTTACTTTTAATGATGTAGCTTAGGAAATAATTAAGAGTGAAATGGCAACCCACTCCAGTATCTTTGCTTGGAAAATCCCATGGATGGAGGAAGCTGGTAGGCAGTCCATGGGGGTCCCAAAGAGTCGGACACAACTGAATGACTTCACTTTAAACAGATTTACCTCTAACATTGCATGTGATATCACATTGTTTATTAGAACAATGTGACAATCTAATAGTGGATTGTTTAAATAAATTATAGTACAGAAATACAATGAAATATTGAAAACAAATGGGTATCTACAGACATGAAAAGTGTTAGTCAATCAGTCGTGTCTAACTCTTCGCCACCTCTGGACTGTAGCCTACCAGGCTCCTCTGTCCATAGAATTCTTCGGCCAAGAATACTGGAGTGGGTTGCCATTCCCTTCTCCAGGGGCTCTTCCTGACCCAGGGATCAAACCTGGGTCTCCTGCAGTGCAGGCAGATTCTTTACCATCTGAACCACCAGGGAAGTCCATCCATCTACGGACAGGGGAAGTCAGTATTCTGTTAAATGGAAAATGCAAGTTATAAAAGAGTGTGATCTTATATTTGTTTTAAAAGATCATACATGTTTATATACAGTACATATAGAAAAACATTGAGAAGGATATATATCATGTTGCCATTGGCAGTCTCTGGATGGTAGAAATGTGAATGATTAAAAACATATCTTTATCCATTTTATATTTATAATCATTTAAATGAATGTGTATTTACCTCTGTGTTTTTTAAAAAGGAAGGAAAAGTCAAATTCTAATTTTAAAAAATGCTTTGCTTAGGTTTTGGCTTGTGATATGAGAAACCATATGCCCCTACAGGCATCTACTTGGTCTTGCTGCTTCTGACCTGGATAAATCTCAGTTTGTTTGTTTTCCTGCAAATACCATAATTAAGGACAACAGCTCTCTCATTTAAGGAAAAGTCAAATTCTAATTTTAAAAAATGCTTTGCTTAGGTTTTGGCTTGTGATATGAGAAACCATATGCCCCTACAGGCATCTACTTGGTCTTGCTGCTTCTGACCTGGATAAATCTCAGTTTGTTTGTTTTCCTGCAAATACCATAATTAAGGACAACAGCTCTCTCATTTTCTACTAGAGATATTTGTGCCTGATTGGGGAAGGAAGTCACCTTTCCAGGGGAATGGTTTTGTTGCAAAAGGCCCATATTTTAATTGGGGAGTCTTTAGTGTGAGTTCTGTGGAGGGGAAGGAAAAAGCAACCAGAAAACAGATGCAAGGAATGGACCACAAATTGTAAGGTCTCTATTTAGTCCTCCTTTCTCTAGGTTTCTTGAATCTTAGAGGTAGGGATGATGGAAGGATACCTGAAACCTGATTGTATAGATTCCCTCTAAGATGGTGAATCATTTCAGAAAAGAAAAGACAGAATAACAGAAAATGATATTGAACATCAAACTGACGCTAACATCAAACTGTTAGGGCAACCCCACAGTTATAAAGAGAGGCATTTGACAGAAAGTTTGTACTCTGAATTGATACAGAGATTCCAACTGAACCAAAATTCAGAGAGGACTATTGTTGGTTGGCTCAGTAAATGATGACACTATCCATTAAAGGAGTCTTTTCTAAGAGCAGATGAAGAGTTACTTGTCTGGATAAGACAAACATATATATAATATGGCAAACAGCTATCCCTTCTATATCCCACACCCTCTACTCTGATCACAAGAAAT
>SJYX01018948.1:43482-80422 GCA_006410675.1 Oreotragus oreotragus
GATATCTGGCTTTGCTCCATTGCATCACTATTGTGAATATGCTGGATTTGTCTTATAAAAGGAACATTAAAAAGGAAAGTGTTGTTCTAGAATTTGGAATATTATCCTAGGATCCTTGCACCCACTAATCACACACACACACACACACACACAATACCTTTAATTTCTTCCACATGGTTGGCTCATACACATTTAACTGCTCCCAGAATACTACAAAATACATGCCAGCAAGTTTTGGTATCACTCTACTCTTCATCATTGGGGCTGCTGCCAATATACTTGCTATTTCCCACTTCATGATGCACAGCTAATGCATCCTCAGACTCTAATAGGATGGCCTCAATGTGCTAGTCTGGCATTGGCAGTCAGAATAAAAGTAATTTTTTTTTAATTAAACAAAATTGGATTGACATGGGTCCGAAAAAGGTAAATGCTTTGGTCAGGATGAGTAAGCCTCTCCCCAAATGTTAGCAGGCATATCCATGAGAACTGCTGTGCATGCATGTTGCTTCAGTCATACACAACTCTTTGTGACCCATGGACTGTAACCCTCCAGGCTCCTCTGTCCATGGGATTCTCCAGGCAGAAATACTGGAGTGGGTTGCTATGCTCTTCCCCAGGGGATCTTCCCGAAACATGGATTGAATTTGTCTCTTATGTCTCCTCCATTGGCAGGCAGGTTTACCCAGCGCCACTAGGTAGCCACCACTAGCGCCACCAACTGCTAGCGTGTATTAAATTCCTTGGAGTTTGCACTTCTGAACTCTTGGGCATACTGTAGTCTATAGGGTGTCCCTGACAGGAGTGGGTGTTGCTGATAGGGGGAGAGCACTAATCTAGAACATATCCACTCCCCATCCTACCAGCACGTGGCTTAATAAAACATATATATGAACACTATCCTTTGCTGTGTCCCCTGAAATGTCATCTGAGGACATAAAAAAATATGATAGTCTGTCTTTCTGTTATACTGTCATTTCAGTCACTTTTTTTTTTCCTCAACTGATGGTGAAATGAGTCTCTAATGGTTTGTTTTACCCTAATTGAAAATGGGAGTAGGCAGAGGCAAAAACAAATAAAAATCAAAACTCAGGAACCAGGAAACCTGAATTTCAGTATCAACTGTAACTTTCTATGGACATTTTCCCTAAAAATATTTCTGGCCTATTCCCTATATGGTAGGTGTGAAGTCATATCTAAAGTAAATGTAAGCAGAGTAAAATGTAAGGATAAAAACTCAAACATTGCTAAAGCATTTGCCCTCCAGAAGCATCCAACAAAGGAACACCAGCTTCCCTTGCACTGTTCCCATGTACAGTGCAAAACACCACTTTTGCAGTCTCACCTGACTAATGACTTTATTCTTGGGCTCCAGAATCACTGCAGATGGTGACTGCAGCCACAAAATTAAAAGACGCTTGCTCCTTGGAAGAAAAGCTATGACCAACCTAGACAGCATATTAGAAAGCAGATATTACTTTGCCAACAAAAGTCTGTCTAGTCAAAGCTATGGTTTTTCCAATAGTCATATATGGATGTGAGAGTTGGACTATAAAGAAAGCTGAGCACCGAAGAATTGATGCTTTTGAACTGTGGTGTTGGAGAAGACTCTTGAGAGTCACTTGGACTGCAAGGAGATCCAACCAGTCCATCCTAAAGGAAATCAGTCCTGAATATTCGTTGGAAGGACTGATTTGATGCTAAAACTCCAATACTTTGGCCACCTGATATGAAGAACTGATTCATTTGAAAAGGCCCTGATGCTGGGAAAGATTGAAGGTGGGAGGAGAAGGGGATGACAGAGGATGAGATGGTTGGATGTACAGAGTTTGAGCAAGTTCTGGGAGTTGGTGATGGACAGGGAAGCCTGGTGTGCTGCAGTTCATGGGGTCTCAAAGAGTCAGACACACTGAGGGACTGAACTGACCGACTGTCTGATTATCTTGGTTTTCAGGGCTCCAACGTCATCCTGAACTGGCTTCTCAGAACTGTGTAAAAAACCACAACGCAGTGACATGCTATGGATGTCTTAGTGGAAACCCCTTTGGTTTTTCAAGAACAGTTAACAGTACCCTTTTAAAAATAAAATATTTTTCTCTTTGTAAAAATGCATTATAATCATAGAAAACTTTACAAGCATGCTATACTACAGATGAGAATAAAAACTATTACAATAGAGAGAAAACTTCTGTTAACTTATTCATAATTCCCCCCCTGCCACCGCCCGTCAGTACCTGTGATGGTTTTAAAACGTCCACAAATCTTTGACTGTCCTTCCACCAAGAGGTAGACTCCATGCCTTTCCCCGTGAGCCTAGGCAGCCACTATGACTCCCTTGATAAAACATAATGTGGTGGGAGTGACAGGCCAAGTCAGAAAAGGCCAGGCCATGAAACACTTTCTCTGGGAGCCCTGAGCTACTCTGTAAGAACTCTGGCTACTCTAAGGCTACCCTGCAGAGACTGTGTTAAAATCTTCCCAGTCCACAGGCAGACAAGTAAGTGAGAGAGCTATTGAGATGACTCTGTCTGGGGCTTGGAGATGGGAGTCAGGGAGGGAGCTGAGCCCAGGCATAGATTTAACAAAGATTCTTTCAGATCTTTTAAAAAAACACAAAGAAAAGGGAGAGGAGTTTATAATTCCAGAAAAATCGGCTAAGAAAGGGAAAAAAAAAAAACTAAAAAAAAGAAAGAAAATAACTTATTTTTAAGTTAAAAAATAAATAAATAAAAGAACAGAAGAGCAGGCTAGATGTACTTGCCAAATACATACAGGTCCAGATCCATGAGGCACCAGGCAGATTTTTTTACTCTCCTTCCCTTCCTTAACTCCATCTCTAACCCAAGCCCTTTGAGTCCTAGAGGAGCCAGGAGGTCAAAAGTCTGCCAGGAACAGCTTTAAAGTCAACAGTTATTACTAGGGAGACCTGTGCTGCTTGAAATGGAAGGAAGGAGGTACAATAAGAAAGACATATACCAATGTTAGAGCTTTGAAGGAATTAAGACAACCCAATAAAGTAGGTTGAGGGCCTTGTATTCTTGGGACTCTAAGGACTGAGTAACAGTGGGGGAAAACCAAGTAGGAGACTGTCAGACCTCTACACTCAGAATTGCAATGATAGAGGAAAATGGGAAAGAGAAAGAGACCCATCACCAGGACACTGACAGTCGCATAGGCCCATAGCCTCTATTAAATGCGTGCAGCTCCATGGTAGGGGTCAAAGTCATGGGCCCAGGCACCACACTAATGGGCTCTAGGACACCATTCTCTCAGCAAACCCCTCCTTGGGGTCAATCAAGCAGGCCTCACAGATGTTGGGGATCAGCTCCTAGATTAACGCTAATAACTAGTTCCCTGAACTCAAAGCATGGCCATGAGTAACATTTCCAGGCAGCCCCAAGGCTCACTGGCGCCTAAAAAAAGCAGACGCACATTTCTGAGTTATATGCGCTAGAGCTGAATATCTGAAAATCAAAGTGGGTAAAACCAGGTCAAGAGAATCAGCCTTACTCCTCTGGTGGGGGCTGGGCTGGGTTCTGCTCAGGCTTGCCAAAGGCAGAGCCTGACCCCATGAGATTCCCTCCTCTTCGAGAGCACAAGTATGCCCTCCTACCTGGCTGAGGGCTTTTCAAACATATTACAAAGAAGTCTCCTTGAATCTGAGCTGAGCTGGAAAGGGCCATCCAGTTTAGCCCTTAGCTACTGCTATGCACTTTGGCTGACTAATGCAATGATCTCTAAAACTATATATGGTTAGACCCTGGAAAAATAGTTCCTTTCTTATTAGAGACTCCTTTAAGAGTGGAATATATTGATCTTCATGTCTAAAAGGCTCTTTAGCACTTCAAAAATTATTTCAGATGTTCTAGACAAGTTGAGATCTATTAAGTTAAAGACAGCGTCTAAGGCTGTTATTTGCCTGATTCTCCCATCCCTAGTGCCTGAAGTTCTATAGGAATCGCACCTCTCAGTGGGTACACAGAAAGCATGCTAATCCCTCCCTTTCCCCCCAGCTTGCCTTGAAAGACATGGGACATCAGCCCAGAAACCAGATGATGCACCTGGTCTTCAGAGTGGCAATGGCAGCATTCACATGCTTGGGTACCACATCTCCATGGTAGAACAGGCCATCATTTGCCGTGGTGAGGGTCACACTTGACCATCTGACTGGGGGCTTTGGAGCAGACATTGGTAACCCCTGACACCAAGAGACACTCATGATGGTCTTTCTCGACTGAGACAACATGTGAGTGGGTCACCAAGGGAAAGTCGACGTGGGGGTAGGCGCCAGATTGGTCTTGGACTCTGTGAGGTTCACACTGAGTGAAGTGAAGTGAAGTCGCTCAGTCGTGTCCGACTCTTTGTGACCCCATGGACTGTAGCCTACTAGGCTCTGCTGTCCATGAGATTTTCCAGGCAATAGTCCTGGAGTGGATTGCCATTTCCTTCTCCAGGGGATCTTCCCAACCCAGGGATCGAACCCGGGTCACACTGAGGGCACTATCCAAATGCAGGGAGGCAATCAAAGGACAATCTGGCTAATAAGCCAGTTGAGGCGGGCGTAGGTCGGGTACTTGATGTCCCGGTTACAGTGACAGATACCATAGATGGCTTCATTGTCTACATGAAGACACAGTCCAAGTGCTTCAGGGTGGAATGGTGGTAAGGATGGAGTTACCAACTGCTTTGGACACTTGAGAGGCTGTGTAGATAGCAAACTCCAACATGCATTTCTTGTCATAGCAACAGAAAGCCAATCCATCAGCAGGATACAGAGCCAGTGTCCCCCTCAAGGCTATAGAAGATCAGGAAATAACACTATCAAGGATGCAGATGGCATTATCATCTCTCCCCAGCCGCCTTCTCTTGACAGAATGATTTCCTGTCTACAAAACTGTTGTGACCTAACTACAACTGTATTCACTTCTGTATTTAAACACAAACTTTCAAGCATAATGTATACTTAAGTATATACATACTATTGTATATACAATGAATGATTTGACAAATGTATATACCTATAGAAGTATCAAACCAATCAAAATATAGAAATTTCCATCATTCCAGAAGGTTCTCTCATGCTCTGTTGCTTCACCTCTAGAGATGAGAGAAGCGAATACTTGGAAGGGGCTTGGAGTTCTGGGGAGACAGATGGCCTAGAAGGGCAGTACTGTGTGTGTGAAGTGGTGGGGTATGGAGAGGGGAGATGAGGGTCAGGTGGACACAGGATTTGTAGTCAGAGAGCTGAGCCCTCTCAGCTTTGCAGCTTTGCCACCTAGTTGCAGGAGAATGGGACTGAGGTTGGTGCTGCAGTCCACGGGGTCACAAAGAGTTGGACACGACCGAGCAACTGAACAACAACAACAAATATATAATAAATTATTTAAAAGCTAAAGATAAAAGAATTAGGCTTTATGTAAATTGATAGCTAAAAAAATTCTCCTTTTAAGAAGGCTCTAAGCTGGATGTGAGAGTTGGACTGTGAAGAAAGCTGAGCACCGAAGAATTGATGCTTTATCCAACCAGTCCATTCTGGAGGAGATCAACCCTGGGATTTCTTTGGAAGGAATGATGCTAAAGCTGAAACTCCAGTATTTTGGCCACCTCATGAGAAGAGTTGACTCATTGGAGAAGACTCTGATGCTGGGAGGGATTGGGGGCAGGAGGAGAAGGGGACGACCGAGGATGAGATGGCTGGATGGCATCACTGACTCGATGGACGTGAGTCTGAGTGAACTCCGGGAGTTGGTGATGGACAGGGAGGCCTGGCGTGCTGCAATTCAGGGGGTCGCAAAAAGTCAAACACAACTCAGTGACTGAACTGCACTGAACTGAACTGAAGCTTAGTGAGTACTTCGTTTTACTTTCACACAGAACCCCATTCTTCCAGATCTCCAGCAAATCCTCTGTCTTTGAGCAGCAGAAAGCATATCTGGACAGTCCCTCTAGTCTAGAAGGCCAGTGACAAGGTACTGGCTCCTAGCTGGCCTCAGTCCTGGCATTCTTGGCCTCAGGCAAGGGTTAGAGTAAGCTGGAAGAGTGGCTAAAGCTAAACAGGAGCCTCTCCCAGCTGGAAGGCCCTGCTTAGGAGTCTAAGAACAACAAGCCGAACTGCTGAGGCAGCTTCCTTCCATCTGCTGGGGCTAGAGATGAATAAAAGATCAAAACAGGTTTGGATCAGACTGTCAGGCTTGGCAAAGCAAGGAACCAGCAAGGGGGAAGCCGGAGCCCACAGACTCAAGGCAGAGCAGGCTTCTCAGGCTTCTAACCCTAGATCCACACTCAGGACATGCAGCTCCTCCT
The DNA here is from genome assembly GCA_006410675.1 of Oreotragus oreotragus. NCBI lineage: Eukaryota > Metazoa > Chordata > Mammalia > Artiodactyla > Bovidae > Oreotragus > Oreotragus oreotragus. The sequence goes on from SJYX01018948.1 coordinate 49,786, forward strand.
AGAGGAAGCCAAGTGGACAGACAGGCCAGAGAAACCAGCACCAGCCTCAGGCCTGTGGTTCCCTTCTTCCACACAAGTCCATACTCCAGGCCAGAGAAGAGGTGGTGTGCGTGTCAGTCATGCAGTCGTGTCCGACTGTTTGTGACCCCATGGACTGTAGCCTGCCAAGCTCTTCTGTCCATGGAATTATCCAGCATATACTCCAAGAATACTGTTGCGAATGCATTGATCTGCAGGTGCCAAGGGCACATGGTCTGCTCACCAGCTTTTAGATCCAGTCCAGTATGGGATAGGGATCTCCTTCCACACAGCGTAGTGGCCTCTGGCAGCGTGGCTGACAGCATCTTCCTTGTCAGATATCAGCTGCTCAGGAAGAGCCGCCAATACCTGCCAGTTTCACCCCACCCCGTGGGGAGGAAAGGTCTCCTCTCCCATGGGGACACGGGCCCTAGGACCCTTTCTGCTGAGTTCCCCCCAGTAGAGCTGGAGAGCAGGGTATGAGAGGCACACGGCACTCCCGAGAACCGCTTCTAAAGCCCGGTCTTAACCTGAGCTGTGAGGCGTCCCAGGTGGCCCTATTGGTAAAGAACCCACCTGTCAATTCAGGAGATGTAAGATGCAGGTTCAGTTCCTGGGTGGGAAAGATCTCCTGGAGGAAGGCATGGCTACCTACTCCAGTATCCTTGCCTGGAGAATCCCATCGACAGAGGAGTCTGGTGGACTGCAGTGCATAGGGTCTCCCAGAGTCGGATATGACTGAAGCAATTTAGCATGCACACACCTGAACTGTGAGGGGGAAGGTTAGGGGGTCCCTTTTCCAGTCCTGTCCCATCATGACCACTTCATTCTGCTTAGTGAGGAATTAGAGGTGTGTTTAGGGGAATCTCGTTTGACTTTTGATTCGGATAAGAACACAGACTAATGCAGAAAACCCCATCCACAGTTTAATATCTACAACATGTCTTTAGGAAGACGGGGGAGGGGCAATGTTGTCAAGAACAAGAAATAGGAAATCCAGATGCAGAGAATCCCTGGGAGCCAGCAACAGCCAAGTTCACATAGGTCCGCATCCTATTAAGGAACCCATTTCAGTTAAGGGCTTTCCTGATATCTCAGTTGGTAAAGAATTCGCCTGCAATGTAGGAGACTCTGGTTCGATTCCTGGCTCGGGAAGATCCACTGGAGAAGGAAAAGGCTGCCCACTCCAGTATTCTGACCTGGAGAATTCCATGAACTGAATAGACCATAGGGTTGCAAAGAGTTGGAACCAACTGAGCGACTTTCACTTTTCAGTTAAACTTAATTGCTATCTCTGAGAGCCTGAGGGTAGGGAAAGGGTGGTTTAAAGTTTCTGCTTTAATATTCACTCTTTTCTGCAATCCTCTTTCTAAGTCTGATCCCCGACTCAAATATTTAGCAGTTTCCCAGGCAGAGCTCTTTGACTAATCTCCCCCTCAGCACAGGAAGCCCCCAGGACCCCTCTTGGAAGACAGAGTCTAGACGAAAGCAACAAACCTCATTGCTGTTCTTGATGGGTAACTGCCTGTAGCACAAGAGTCTTTTCCCCCTAAGCAGCGCCCCCAGCAGATTTTGGGGATCGTGAAAAATATGGGCTGGGAGTGGGGAACTCCCTAGTGCTTGCCAGCTCTGTCTCACTGATGGTGTCGAAAGAGTCACTACTAGCTCCCTAGTTGCTGGGCATAGTGCCATCTGTGCTCCTGGCAGTTGAGTTCCCAGTAGGCACTGCCCATCTGCACCCCAGCCTGGCCCGCAGGGGTAGAGTCACACTCCTGCTGTTGGGGGAAGCAGAGCAGTGGTATGATCTGAGAAGGGAGGGGGGTTTCAAAAGCCTTTCCTGGGAGCACCCCTTTATCTTTGCTCCCCCGAGGCTGAAACCTAGTAGTACATTACCCAGTTCCCTTTACTGGCTGCCCTTTCAGGCCTTCTCACACTTCACAAGGCCCTCATTTTCTCTTCATTTACTCAGGGCTTGAGAACAAAGGTGGCAGCCTCCTGGTGAAAAGAACCCCAGACACACCACTTCTCTCCCCTTTAGTCTGTGCCTCCCGGACCGCGCTTCCCCCAAATCTGACTGCATCAATGAGGCCTGCCCAGCCAGAATGCAGTCACCTCTAGGAGGGCAGTGGCTCACTGTTGGATCTCCAGTACCCAGAACCTGGTGCATCACAGGTCTGATGGCTTTGAGTCACACGACATCTTCTCTGGCCCACTGGAGACAAGTCACAGCAGGACCGGAAGATCACACTTGCACGCTATAAAAACCCGCTTGCTATTCACATGATGTAAAAATCTCCTTGCCAGTTTGGGACCCAGCTCTGGGCTCCCCACATCACCAGGGTCCTCACCTCCAGGGTTCAAGGAAAGTTGCTCCTGGCTCATTCTGGAATGTGGGGGGAGATGGGGGTTGGTTGGAGGTCCCTGAGCATACCCCCACTGAAGACTGGACGCTTTTCCACGTGGGAATGGGATCCACAAAGCTGATCAAATTTTCGGGAAGGGGAGATTGAAGGGCACAAGAAACTGACTCCCCCAAAGATTCAGGAGCATCTTCTTTGACTTCTGACTATCCGGGCTGTTGGCAGGTGTGGGTTGGGGGGAAGGAATTGCAAAATCAATAGAGTGAGGAGAGTCTACCCCATGGGTCACTTGGCAAGGCAACACTTCTGGCATCGCTGGCACTCAACAAATACGGAAACTTCCAACAGTCTGCTGTTTGGCTGCCAATCACAAGGGAGTGAAGTCAGGATGTGCCCCCTGCTTGTGTGATGGGAGGCTGGTGTAGGAGATGCTCAGACAGGACTACTTGGCTCCAGAGCCATTTCTGCTTTTAGAATACTGGTGTGGGTTTTTTTTTTTTTTTCTTTTTAATTAAAGAAAAGAATAAAGCATTTGTAAATATATATATATATATTAAAAAAGAGAACAAAGGTGACTAAAGTCTAGATCTTCTAGAGAAAGTCAATACCAAGCAGCCAAACCCCACTGCCTAGTGCCCTGTCTTGCTAGCTGGGGTGATTTGGGAAGGTGCAGAGCCCCACATGCAAAGTTGAGGCACCCAACTTTGAACGAGTCTCCAGGGCCGGGACTCTGCGTCCTCCACACCCTGAGGAGGCAGAAGATGGAGTTCAGGTCTGTGGGTTCATGGAGGCAGAGATTCTGGAGTTAGAATACTTTACAAGCTCATCAGCACCAAGGGCTGTGCGTGGACACAGGCCCCAGTGCCTCCCAGGATCTCAGGATCCCCACCTCTGGCCTGAACCCCTGTGGAGGCTCTGGGGCTGTCTTGGAGGACTGTGCCTAACTAAACTGAACTGTGAAACTGTTGCCAATATTCTAGAAGACTCCTCTCTGCATCTAGGAAAGTCTAGGGTGGATTGGGGTGGAGGAACAGAAGTCTCGAGAGTCTGTCCATCATAGGAGCTACCTCAGTGAGGACAGTAGACAGGTAGGGTGAATTTTCTGCTTCTTTTGTGACCCTTGGAGCCGTTATCTGAATTAACAAATCCGTGGTCAGTGAGCCAGGACCAGTGTCCAGAGTAGGAGCTTATTCCCCTATGTTAAAGGACAGGCTGTAATGTAATAGGTTTATAATACTTTTCACACAAAAGAATACATAAAAAAATAAGCAAACATTAAAAATAAAGAAAGCATTTTTAATATTACAGTAAGGTACCTTGAGAAGTACAGTGCATGTTAAATCGCTTCAGTCGTGTCTGACTCTTTGTGACCCCGTGGTGGACTGTAGCGCACCAGGCTCCTTTGTTCATGGGGATTCTCCAGGCAAGAGTGGCAACTGAAGTGGGTTGCCATGCCCTCCTCCAGGAGATCTTCCTGACCCAGGAAGACAGGAAGATGACCCAGACATATCTTGTGTCTCCTGCATTAGCAGGCAGGTTCTTTACCACTGGAGAAGGCAATGGCAACCCACTCCAGTACTCTTGCCTGGCAAATCTCATGGATGGAGGAGCCTGGAAGGCTGCAGTCCACGGGGTCGCTAGGAGTCGTCTTTACCACTAGCACCACTTGGGAATGCAACAGCTGTTTACTAGCAGTTCTAGCTACATCACCGCTGCTTTCACTCTTGCTTCCGGACATCCTGGACTTGAAATAAATATACTGTCTACTGTACTCTATACAGTACTGTAAAGGACACAAAAGCACAACCACTCACAGAGGATTTGCACGTACATGACAATGTATGCCAGACACGTGAACTAACTTATGTGATCAGACATGGGAATGTGTGTTCATAACTTGGAAAGTTCACAACCTGAAGGTTCATATGTAAGGGACTAACTGTATCCTGAAATATTTTTAAACTTAATGCTCAGGTGGCAAAAGAGGTTTAAGTCCAGGGTGCAAAGGTTAACTTTGGAACTCTGAAAACTGTTCTTTGGTCTCAACCCTTGGGTTTTATGAGGTTGCCAGCTCTAAACTGGATGCCTCTGGTGAAGGGATAAGATGAAAGTGAATACTCAAGAAAGTACTTTGAAAACCCTTGTATGTACAAAGCTAAGTCATGATTATTCATTGCCTGTCACTGCCCCAAATGAAACAGCTCAAACGTTGTGTCCTATTGAAGGTGGGCATATCAATGATGAATATGAAGCTACTTGGCCATAAACTAAAAAAGCTGAACTCAAGACCATTTTCTCTTCCTTGCCTCTCCTTACTGGGCATCCACTCCACCTGCTAGCAGAGTCAGCAAGTTACAAATATCCTTCCATCCCTCCATTGAAGAGACTGTACCCTAATCAAGGGATTATAAATACATTTGAAACAGTGACATCCTTAGTGTTATTTTGTGGAAATTACACAAACCTTTCTCTCTTTTTTTTCTCATTAGATTTATTTGTTATTTAATATTTATCTATTTTTAATTGATTGATGATTGCTTTACAATACTGGCTTGATTTCTGTCATATATCACAAAACCTCCTTTCTTGATGTAAATATGTTTTTCTTTATATCACATCTATTAAAATTAGTCCTTTTACAAGGTATTTATATTTATTTCTTTTATCTAAATTGCTTCCAAGTTTAGACTTTTCTTTCTTTTGTTTGCTTGTTTTGGTGACTCTTTGCAACCCCATGGATATACAGTCCATGAAATTCTCCAGGCAAGAACACTGGAGTGGGTAGTCTTTCCCTTCTCCAGGAGATCTTCCCAACCCAGGGATTGAGCCCAGATCTCCTGCATTGTGGGCAGATTCTTTACCAGCTGAACCACCAGGGAAGCCCAAGAATACTGGAGTGGGTAGTAGCCAAGTGGACAGACAGGCCAGAGAAACCAGCACCAGCCTCAGGCCTGTGGTTCCCTTCTTCCACACAAGTCCATACTCCAGGCCAGAGAAGAGGTGGTGTGCGTGTCAGTCATGCAGTCGTGTCCGACTGTTTGTGACCCCATGGACTGTAGCCTGCCAAGCTCTTCTGTCCATGGAATTATCCAGCATATACTCCAAGAATACTGTTGCGAATGCATTGATCTGCAGGTGCCAAGGGCACATGGTCTGCTCACCAGCTTTTAGATCCAGTCCAGTATGGGATAGGGATCTCCTTCCACACAGCGTAGTGGCCTCTGGCAGCGTGGCTGACAGCATCTTCCTTGTCAGATATCAGCTGCTCAGGAAGAGCCGCCAATACCTGCCAGTTTCACCCCACCCCGTGGGGAGGAAAGGTCTCCTCTCCCATGGGGACACGGGCCCTAGGACCCTTTCTGCTGAGTTCCCCCCAGTAGAGCTGGAGAGCAGGGTATGAGAGGCACACGGCACTCCCGAGAACCGCTTCTAAAGCCCGGTCTTAACCTGAGCTGTGAGGCGTCCCAGGTGGCCCTATTGGTAAAGAACCCACCTGTCAATTCAGGAGATGTAAGATGCAGGTTCAGTTCCTGGGTGGGAAAGATCTCCTGGAGGAAGGCATGGCTACCTACTCCAGTATCCTTGCCTGGAGAATCCCATCGACAGAGGAGTCTGGTGGACTGCAGTGCATAGGGTCTCCCAGAGTCGGATATGACTGAAGCAATTTAGCATGCACACACCTGAACTGTGAGGGGGAAGGTTAGGGGGTCCCTTTTCCAGTCCTGTCCCATCATGACCACTTCATTCTGCTTAGTGAGGAATTAGAGGTGTGTTTAGGGGAATCTCGTTTGACTTTTGATTCGGATAAGAACACAGACTAATGCAGAAAACCCCATCCACAGTTTAATATCTACAACATGTCTTTAGGAAGACGGGGGAGGGGCAATGTTGTCAAGAACAAGAAATAGGAAATCCAGATGCAGAGAATCCCTGGGAGCCAGCAACAGCCAAGTTCACATAGGTCCGCATCCTATTAAGGAACCCATTTCAGTTAAGGGCTTTCCTGATATCTCAGTTGGTAAAGAATTCGCCTGCAATGTAGGAGACTCTGGTTCGATTCCTGGCTCGGGAAGATCCACTGGAGAAGGAAAAGGCTGCCCACTCCAGTATTCTGACCTGGAGAATTCCATGAACTGAATAGACCATAGGGTTGCAAAGAGTTGGAACCAACTGAGCGACTTTCACTTTTCAGTTAAACTTAATTGCTATCTCTGAGAGCCTGAGGGTAGGGAAAGGGTGGTTTAAAGTTTCTGCTTTAATATTCACTCTTTTCTGCAATCCTCTTTCTAAGTCTGATCCCCGACTCAAATATTTAGCAGTTTCCCAGGCAGAGCTCTTTGACTAATCTCCCCCTCAGCACAGGAAGCCCCCAGGACCCCTCTTGGAAGACAGAGTCTAGACGAAAGCAACAAACCTCATTGCTGTTCTTGATGGGTAACTGCCTGTAGCACAAGAGTCTTTTCCCCCTAAGCAGCGCCCCCAGCAGATTTTGGGGATCGTGAAAAATATGGGCTGGGAGTGGGGAACTCCCTAGTGCTTGCCAGCTCTGTCTCACTGATGGTGTCGAAAGAGTCACTACTAGCTCCCTAGTTGCTGGGCATAGTGCCATCTGTGCTCCTGGCAGTTGAGTTCCCAGTAGGCACTGCCCATCTGCACCCCAGCCTGGCCCGCAGGGGTAGAGTCACACTCCTGCTGTTGGGGGAAGCAGAGCAGTGGTATGATCTGAGAAGGGAGGGGGGTTTCAAAAGCCTTTCCTGGGAGCACCCCTTTATCTTTGCTCCCCCGAGGCTGAAACCTAGTAGTACATTACCCAGTTCCCTTTACTGGCTGCCCTTTCAGGCCTTCTCACACTTCACAAGGCCCTCATTTTCTCTTCATTTACTCAGGGCTTGAGAACAAAGGTGGCAGCCTCCTGGTGAAAAGAACCCCAGACACACCACTTCTCTCCCCTTTAGTCTGTGCCTCCCGGACCGCGCTTCCCCCAAATCTGACTGCATCAATGAGGCCTGCCCAGCCAGAATGCAGTCACCTCTAGGAGGGCAGTGGCTCACTGTTGGATCTCCAGTACCCAGAACCTGGTGCATCACAGGTCTGATGGCTTTGAGTCACACGACATCTTCTCTGGCCCACTGGAGACAAGTCACAGCAGGACCGGAAGATCACACTTGCACGCTATAAAAACCCGCTTGCTATTCACATGATGTAAAAATCTCCTTGCCAGTTTGGGACCCAGCTCTGGGCTCCCCACATCACCAGGGTCCTCACCTCCAGGGTTCAAGGAAAGTTGCTCCTGGCTCATTCTGGAATGTGGGGGGAGATGGGGGTTGGTTGGAGGTCCCTGAGCATACCCCCACTGAAGACTGGACGCTTTTCCACGTGGGAATGGGATCCACAAAGCTGATCAAATTTTCGGGAAGGGGAGATTGAAGGGCACAAGAAACTGACTCCCCCAAAGATTCAGGAGCATCTTCTTTGACTTCTGACTATCCGGGCTGTTGGCAGGTGTGGGTTGGGGGGAAGGAATTGCAAAATCAATAGAGTGAGGAGAGTCTACCCCATGGGTCACTTGGCAAGGCAACACTTCTGGCATCGCTGGCACTCAACAAATACGGAAACTTCCAACAGTCTGCTGTTTGGCTGCCAATCACAAGGGAGTGAAGTCAGGATGTGCCCCCTGCTTGTGTGATGGGAGGCTGGTGTAGGAGATGCTCAGACAGGACTACTTGGCTCCAGAGCCATTTCTGCTTTTAGAATACTGGTGTGGGTTTTTTTTTTTTTTTCTTTTTAATTAAAGAAAAGAATAAAGCATTTGTAAATATATATATATATATTAAAAAAGAGAACAAAGGTGACTAAAGTCTAGATCTTCTAGAGAAAGTCAATACCAAGCAGCCAAACCCCACTGCCTAGTGCCCTGTCTTGCTAGCTGGGGTGATTTGGGAAGGTGCAGAGCCCCACATGCAAAGTTGAGGCACCCAACTTTGAACGAGTCTCCAGGGCCGGGACTCTGCGTCCTCCACACCCTGAGGAGGCAGAAGATGGAGTTCAGGTCTGTGGGTTCATGGAGGCAGAGATTCTGGAGTTAGAATACTTTACAAGCTCATCAGCACCAAGGGCTGTGCGTGGACACAGGCCCCAGTGCCTCCCAGGATCTCAGGATCCCCACCTCTGGCCTGAACCCCTGTGGAGGCTCTGGGGCTGTCTTGGAGGACTGTGCCTAACTAAACTGAACTGTGAAACTGTTGCCAATATTCTAGAAGACTCCTCTCTGCATCTAGGAAAGTCTAGGGTGGATTGGGGTGGAGGAACAGAAGTCTCGAGAGTCTGTCCATCATAGGAGCTACCTCAGTGAGGACAGTAGACAGGTAGGGTGAATTTTCTGCTTCTTTTGTGACCCTTGGAGCCGTTATCTGAATTAACAAATCCGTGGTCAGTGAGCCAGGACCAGTGTCCAGAGTAGGAGCTTATTCCCCTATGCTAAAGGACAGGCTGTAATGTAATAGGTTTATAATACTTTTCACACAAAAGAATACATAAAAAAATAAGCAAACATTAAAAATAAAGAAAGCATTTTTAATATTACAGTAAGGTACCTTGAGAAGTACAGTGCATGTTAAATCGCTTCAGTCGTGTCTGACTCTTTGTGACCCCGTGGTGGACTGTAGCGCACCAGGCTCCTTTGTTCATGGGGATTCTCCAGGCAAGAGTGGCAACTGAAGTGGGTTGCCATGCCCTCCTCCAGGAGATCTTCCTGACCCAGGAAGACAGGAAGATGACCCAGACATATCTTGTGTCTCCTGCATTAGCAGGCAGGTTCTTTACCACTGGAGAAGGCAATGGCAACCCACTCCAGTACTCTTGCCTGGCAAATCTCATGGATGGAGGAGCCTGGAAGGCTGCAGTCCACGGGGTCGCTAGGAGTCGTCTTTACCACTAGCACCACTTGGGAATGCAACAGCTGTTTACTAGCAGTTCTAGCTACATCACCGCTGCTTTCACTCTTGCTTCCGGACATCCTGGACTTGAAATAAATATACTGTCTACTGTACTCTATACAGTACTGTAAAGGACACAAAAGCACAACCACTCACAGAGGATTTGCACGTACATGACAATGTATGCCAGACACGTGAACTAACTTATGTGATCAGACATGGGAATGTGTGTTCATAACTTGGAAAGTTCACAACCTGAAGGTTCATATGTAAGGGACTAACTGTATCCTGAAATATTTTTAAACTTAATGCTCAGGTGGCAAAAGAGGTTTAAGTCCAGGGTGCAAAGGTTAACTTTGGAACTCTGAAAACTGTTCTTTGGTCTCAACCCTTGGGTTTTATGAGGTTGCCAGCTCTAAACTGGATGCCTCTGGTGAAGGGATAAGATGAAAGTGAATACTCAAGAAAGTACTTTGAAAACCCTTGTATGTACAAAGCTAAGTCATGATTATTCATTGCCTGTCACTGCCCCAAATGAAACAGCTCAAACGTTGTGTCCTATTGAAGGTGGGCATATCAATGATGAATATGAAGCTACTTGGCCATAAACTAAAAAAGCTGAACTCAAGACCATTTTCTCTTCCTTGCCTCTCCTTACTGGGCATCCACTCCACCTGCTAGCAGAGTCAGCAAGTTACAAATATCCTTCCATCCCTCCATTGAAGAGACTGTACCCTAATCAAGGGATTATAAATACATTTGAAACAGTGACATCCTTAGTGTTATTTTGTGGAAATTACACAAACCTTTCTCTCTTTTTTTTCTCATTAGATTTATTTGTTATTTAATATTTATCTATTTTTAATTGATTGATGATTGCTTTACAATACTGGCTTGATTTCTGTCATATATCACAAAACCTCCTTTCTTGATGTAAATATGTTTTTCTTTATATCACATCTATTAAAATTAGTCCTTTTACAAGGTATTTATATTTATTTCTTTTATCTAAATTGCTTCCAAGTTTAGACTTTTCTTTCTTTTGTTTGCTTGTTTTGGTGACTCTTTGCAACCCCATGGATATACAGTCCATGAAATTCTCCAGGCAAGAACACTGGAGTGGGTAGTCTTTCCCTTCTCCAGGAGATCTTCCCAACCCAGGGATTGAGCCCAGATCTCCTGCATTGTGGGCAGATTCTTTACCAGCTGAACCACCAGGGAAGCCCAAGAATACTGGAGTGGGTAGCCTATCCCTTCTCCAGAGGATCTTCTTGACCCAGGAATTGGACTGGGGTCTCCTGCATTGCAGGCAGATTTTTTACCAACTGAGCTATCAGGGAAACCCTTTGTTTTGGCTGCACCCTGCAGATTGCCGGATCTTAGTGCCCTAACTAGGGATTGAACCAGGGCTCCTGGCAGTGGAAGCACCAAGTCCCAACCACTAGACCACCAGGAAATTCCATAGATTTTTTTTTTAATGCCTGATAAGATTTTCTAATAGTAATTCAGAAAACTATTTATTATTTTTTATATTTGACTGTGCTGGGTCTTTGTTGCTGCCACGAGCTTCCTCCAGCTGCAGCGAGCAGGGACTACTCTTCATCATGGTGTGTGGGCTTCTCATTGTAGTGGCTTCTCTCGTTGCGGTGCATGGGCTTCAGTTGTGGCACGCAGCTTAGTTGCCCCAGGGCATGTGGAATTTTCCCAGACCAGGGAGTAAACCCCTGGGCCCTGAATTGGCAGGTGGATTCTTAACTACTAGACCACCAGGAAAAGTCCTACAGTAATTTTTTTCTTTTGCCATAGAAATTTTAAAAATTTATTGATTTGGCTATGCCAGGTCTTAGTTGAGGCATGTGGGATCTTTGATCTTCTCTGTGGCACACAAGCTCTTTAGCTGTGGCATATGAATCTAGTTCCCTGCCCAGGGATCGACCTCAGGCCTCCTGCATTGGCAGCATGGAATCTTAGACACTGGACCACCAGTGTCTAAGTATAGGAAAGTCTCTATACTTTTGTTTCTAACTTTTCCTTCTCCTTTTCTTTACATCACCTGTCAACCTCAAAAATAAAAGCCAGTTATTTTACCAGCAAAATGAGTTTATTTGGGAATAGCAGAGAATTACAATTCAGGACAGGCAAGTTTATGGTGAATCATGGGTAAATCTAGAGAACAAAGAGGGTTATGCTTTTGTTAGGTTTTAGAAGGAAATTGCTAGAGTTGTTTTGAACAAACATTCATTGGAGAAGAGCCAGAGTCGGAGCCTGTGGCAGTTTCTCGTTGGATGCAAGTGGGAGTTAATGCATTTTTTCTGGGTGAGGGGAGGATTTTCTTTCCTTTTTTAAGAACAGGAGATAGGGATTAAGAACTGCCTGCAATGCAGGGGATGTGATTTCGATCCCTGGTAGGGGAACTAAGATCCCACATGCCTTGGAGCAACTAAGCTGAATCACCACAACTAAAGAGCACACACACCACAACAAAAAATCCACTTGACACAATGAAGATATTGCATGCTGCAATTAAGACTTGACACGCCCCCCAAAATAAACAAATCTTTAAAAAAAAAAAAGCAGGAGATAAAATTGCTCTGTGAACAATGTCCTCCCTTATACCAGGAAAAAAATTAACATTCTTTTCTTTCTTCTTGCTGCTGGTTATGCAGATTGCAACAAGTGGCAGGTGGGTGAGAGCTCCCTCTTTAAGGCTTTCTGACTCCCTTGAAGACGACGGTTCCTTTCTTTTCATATTTCCCTCTTTGGTCACCATCTTCCTTTGAGAGCATGCTTGACCAAGAGTCAGATTTTCCAAATCTAGAGGTTTTGGTCCTCGGTGCCAGGGAGGAGCTTTATTGGTGGCTGTGCCCCATGTTGGAGGGAAGGTGCAGATTGAAAATCATTGAAGCCACATTTGAGGAACAAAGAAAAGTAGGAGGGATAACTATCAGGCATTTTCCATCTAAAGTCTATATCTTATCAAGGCTGTAAACACTGGAGATCATCTTGAACTGGTAGGCTATTAACACCCTAGCAAACTTGGGTCTACTCACCCATGCACAATAAAGCTAATCTACTGACACCCGATTGTGGTGGAGGAAAGTGTAATGCTTATTGCAGGGCACCAAACAAGGAGTCCAAGCAGCTAAGTCACTTCAGTCATGTCCGACTCTGTGCGACCCCATAGATGGCAGCCCACCAGGCTCCCCCGTCCCTGGGATTCTCCAGGCAAGAACACTGGAGTGGGTTGCCATTTCGCTGGTGCTTAAAAGATCCAAACTTCCTGATGGCTTTCAGGGAAAGGTCTTTAAAGATAAGCTGAGGGAGGGGAGTTGCGGGGTGCATACTCAGCTCATGGAAATTCTTCTGATTGGTTGGTGGTAAGCTAATTGGGAGTCAACATCATCGATATTTTGGTTCCCAACTGGCTTGGTTTCTATGTGCTTATGAGCAACATATAGCTAACTTCATTCACTTGAAGGGGATTTCATTAGCTGCAGAACAACTCAAAGGGATATAGCTCAGTATATTAGCAATAGCCCTTAAGGAGCTAAAGATTCTTGACTTTATGGCTAAAGTGTTATTATTTTGTCTTACTTGTTTTTCTTTCTTTGTGCATTTTCTCACTTCTATGATTAAATTTATTCTTTGGAACTTAGGGAAGGCAAGTGGAGGACATGCAAGGGTGAGATCTACCCCAGAAGGCCTCATAGGGTCCTGCTCAGTTATACTGGGTATATGTCATTCTTACAAAGGTTTAACGAGCTCAAAAATGATTATGCAAAGCACAGTTAAGAGTAATATAAGTTCAGTTTGTATTATGGTTCTAAACCAGGAGCCCAAATGTAAAGGTAACACTAAATAGGTTTAAAACAAACAAACAAAAAGAAAACCTAGGGATCATCAGGTGAAATTTATTGTAACCAATGGGCTAGTTTCCTGATCTTCATAATTGAGTTTTTAATCTCTCCAGAGGCATTTAACTATGCGTAACAGGTAGTATTTGCTACTGAAAAAAAATGCCTTCTTGTTCAGCAAGTAGGTAATGAGGCTGCTGCTGCTGCTGCTGCTGAGTCACTTCAGTCGTGTCCGACTCTGTGTGACCCCATAGACGGCAGCCCACCAGGCTACTCCGTCCCTGGGATTTTCCAGGCAAGAACACTGGAGTGGGTTGCCATTTCCTTCTCCAATGCATGAAAGAGAAAAGTGAAAGTGAAGTCGCTCAGTCTGTCCGACTGTTAGCGACCCCATGGACTGCAGCCCACCAGGCTACTCCATCCATTGGATTTTCCAGGCAAGAGTACTGGGGTGGGGTGCCATTGCCTTCCCCGAGGTAATGAGGGGATATGCAACTTTCCAAAGCTACTTTAGCCAATGAGTCAGGTGATCGTTGCTGGGCTGTTATGCTTTGGCTGTGGAATTGACTAGCTCTCCTAATGTTAGGGAGTTTGAATCATGCTTTCATTGGAACTTATTCTGACCTACAGGAGAGAGTCTCTCCCTATGCAGGCAGACTCAGAGTCAAGTAGGCTTCTTTTAAGAGTTGAATGAATGGGAAGCTTCAAATGTTTTACTCTGCAGCTGATGTCAAGTGATTGATGAGTGAAATTAGCAATAGTGCTTGGGACAAGTTAAAAAAATGTGTTACAGGATGGACGAAAGGGTCACCACTGTTGTGAACAGATTGATGTCTCTAGGGGCAAACCCAACAATTAGGTAAGTTTCCCCCTTTTGTAGTTGATTGAAAATGTGGACAAGAGCATTGTCTTTCCAAGAAGAGGGAGAGGATAAGGCAATAATAATAGAGGAAAAAGTTAGGCAAGTCTGGTCAAGTCATCTTGGGAAAAAAAGATGTGTCCTTCAGCTGTTGTCCACTTCAGTTCCTGGTCAGTTTGACTCAGTGGCCTTCAAAGCTTGTTACAGGATGGGATCCCATCCTTAGCTGTGAGATGGTTACTATTGTTTAGTCGCTAAGTTGTATGGGGGAGCCTGGTGGGCTGCCGTCTATGGGGTCACACAGAGTCGGACACGACTGAAGTGACTTAGCAAGCAAGCAAGCAAGTCGTGTTGGACTCTTGCAACCCCAAGGACTGTAGCCTGCCAGGCTCCCCTGTCCATGGGATTTCCCAGGCAGAAACACTGGAGTGGGTCGCCATTTCCTTGTGAGATGTTTACCCAAGGTTCAAGTTTCTGGTGTTTTGGCACATCTGGGTAGTGAGAAGGACCTTGGTGTCCAAGGAAAGTCACAAATTTTATTCTTATTGATTCCAAACCAGAAGGGTTGGAAAAAGTTGGAAATGTTAATTTGGAGATTTGTAATCAGATATTTGAGGAAAAAAGAAGACTTTAGGATCTAGTCCAGCTTATAGGTATATAAGAAAACTTTAAAGAAAATTAACAGGACACGAATCTAATATCTACAAAGGTGCAAACATAATTTCTCTCACCATAATTTTCTCCCTTTTATCAAAAAAAATCATAGTAAAACTAATTTGTTTGTATTATATTTGGCTTGATTATTTACATAAATGTAGCAAGAATAGTGACTGACCATAGTTCTTTTTAAGACTACTGTGCTGGAATCTTACAAGCAAGGTGCTAGGCTTAGTTTTTCCAAGCAATTCCTTAAAATTGGTCATATCTGAGTCTATGTATCTCTCTCTCAAATATGACATTCCAGTCAAAGCCTTGGCAATGTAGTTAATATTTCCTGTTGTATACTATCATAAGAACAGGTTCTCACTGAATTCATGTAAATAACTAACAGTACTGTCAGGAAAAGAATATTTAAGAGTTCCCAAATTCTGAAGGGATCAGGTAGGAAAAGATGAGTATTTCATAACTTTGTTTACAATTACTGTAAGTGACAGATGCTTAAGAGAAAAATTTCCTTAAATGTGGAAAAGTAAAAATTAGGAGACTAGCATAAGAAGTCATAAAGATTATAATCATCCTCTAAAAGACTTCATTCAGGAAAAGTAGAACATTAGGGAACCAGCATAAAAAATCATATGAATTATAGTCATTCTCATTTGTTCAGTCTCCTGTAATTCTTGTTGATCTTGGGTTAGTGGTTTTATGAATCAATCAATTTTCCATTAAAGCTTTATAAGTTTTTACCTAGTTCAGTGTTATGATCTTAAAGTTATCAGAAATCTGCATTCTAATTATGGGGGGGGGTATCTTTTCCATGATTCTCCTTGAAGATGAAGCATTTTTATAGGAATATTTTTGCAAAGCATCAGAGCAAAACAGTAACTCTCTACGGTGACAAAAGCCTTAAGTGTCCATTATTAGAGATCCAATAGGAGCTCATTATAGTAGAATGGACAAGGGACTTTGGTAAGTTCTATGACATACACTATAAGATAATAACTAGAATTATGAATGGTGCATGTGTGTGTATGTGCTAAGTTGTGTCTGACACTTTGTGATCCTATGGACTGTAGCCCACAAGGCTCCTCTGTACATGGGATTGATTCTCCAGGCAAGGATACTGAAGTGAGTTACTGTGTCTTCCTTCAGGNACACTATAAGATAATAACTAGAATTATGAATGGTGCATGTGTGTGTATGTGCTAAGTTGTGTCTGACACTTTGTGATCCTATGGACTGTAGCCCACAAGGCTCCTCTGTACATGGGATTGATTCTCCAGGCAAGGATACTGAAGTGAGTTACTGTGTCTTCCTTCAGGGACTCTTCCCAACTGAGGGGTAGAACATGTCTCCTGCACTGGCAGGCAAGTTCTTTACCACTAGTACCACCTGGGGAGCCCTTACGAATGGTAATAATACACCAGAAATATCAGATTTCAAGGAATGTTATATTTATGAAGCATTTATAACACATACAGATGCAGTATAAAGAAGGCTCAGTATTATTTACTTGACAATGCTTTCCATGTACTTTCCCAAATAAGTCCAATTAGTTTAATATCTCCCTTTTTATGAACAGAGAGAACAGATCCTCTGAGATGCTCCAGGGGCCCTCCAAAAAAATCCCAAAGTTAGTTTAAGGTCAAAAAGACTTCAATTATAGCTTGATTTGGGGGAAGTTTTTCAAAAATAACAAAAATTTTGGACGTGACTAACTTGGATCACAGATCATTATAAAATAATATTTATTCATTTAACTAAAGTGACAAAAAGATTTCAAAGGTTAGAGCGTTGTTGCTGGGGCAAAGGAGGAAACTGCCTTCCATTTTTTAAAAGCAGGAGATAAAATTCCTATGTGAAAAATGTCTTCCCTTAGCCTAAAAGAAAAATATTCTTATCTCCTTCTTCCTTGTTAGGCAATCTGCTTGGAGTGGTACCCGCATGAGAGCTTTCCCCTTTGGGGCTTCCTGATTCCGTTTAAAATGAGCTTTAATGGCAACTGAAACGCTAAACACTACAGAAAGGACCTGGGCTCTGGACTGACCATCTAGGTACCAATTCACTCCTCACTAGAAGTAGTTAACTAACTTTTAAATCCTGTAAAATAAGGGTAAGATAGTATTACCTCCCTCATAGGGTTGTTACTGTATTCTGGCATACACTACAATGACATCGGCATTTAATTCTAATAAGAAGGTACAGGACTCTACGTATTCTCTAGATTTTCAGGCCTAATGACCTCTACATTACTGCTTTACATTCGAGTTTACCCTTTTCTGATGCCCGTTCTCATCTCTGTTCTTACTTTCAGACCTTTACTTTCCAACTGTAAATCTATAGTATGTTCCAATTTCATCCCATTTGTATTTTGAAATTCGACCCTTCGTATTTTGTATACACTATCTCATTCCTTAATAAAAGCAAATTAGACTGAAGCGTGCAGATGGCAGACACCAAATCACCGGAATACACCACTTTGACCAGAGCGCTGCCGGGAGTTGTAGTCTGACGCACTGGCACGTACCTCCCCGCCTCTCCAGTTTGAAAAGCCCGAGAAAGGGCTGGTGGGCGGGGCGTTGAGGTTGAAGCACGCTCGAAGCCCCGCCCCCGTCCTTTCCGTTCTGAGTTCGCACTGGAGGGGCGCGCCCGGCCGCGGAAGGGGCGTGGCTTTTTCCTGGGGCGGTGCTGCCAAGGCCGGCGTGCGCGGGGAGGTCCTGGTGCCCCTCTGAGAGGCGGGCCTGGCGGGAGGGTGGCGACCCGGCAGGCGGGGCGGGGGCGGGCTGGCTCTGGCTCCTTCTTCCACCGCATGTGGCTGGCGGCCGTAGGGCAGTTCAGTTCGCGCACTCCAAGCTACTCGCGTCCCCTTCGGGCTCTCCTCGTGTCTCCGGAGCCATGGCGTTTGCCGAGACCAACCCGGCGGCATCCTCCTTGCCCAACGGCGACTGCGGCCGCCCCAGGGCGCGGCCTGGAGGGAACCGGGTGACGGTGGTGCTCGGCGCGCAGTGGGGCGATGAAGGCAAGGGGAAGGTGGTGGATCTGCTGGCGCAGGACGCCGACATCGTGTGCCGCTGCCAGGTGAGGCGGCAGGGCTCTGACGGGAAGCCGGCCCCTTAGCTCGGGCCCAGAACTCGCATCCACCGTCCGAAATAAGGTGTCACCTTGAGGTTCTTTCCTCTTACTACGAGCTGCGGCGACGTGGAGAAATGGCGGGAGGTCGGAGACCCCTGACCTGGGGCTCGGGCTGCGGGCTCGAGATGGCTCAGGAGGAAAATGCGGCTTGACTCTGGGAGCCTCTGAGATGCGCGATGCCTGGGGAGTTGCAGTGTTCGGTCCGAGGACCAGTGCTCAAACCCAGGACTGGGGCCGGGGTGGAGATGGGAGACCGCTCGAGTTTGAGGAGCCACCGCCCGAGGCCTGCTGGCGACTCCGGGCAGAGACCCTAGGGGGCCGCAAAGTCGTCCCCGTCATCACCCATCCGCCCAGGGGATACCAAGTGGGCCGAAACGCCCAGAAAGCCAGACTCGCCACTCCCCCACCTGCAGGCCCGAGCTTGCCGAGCTTTGCCTCTTCGGGTCCACTTTGTTGACAGGAGAACCCACTTTTGGGCTTAAGGGCGGTTTATAACCGTGTAATGGCCCCGTTTTTAACTCGGTACCCGGTATACTAAGGAAGGTTCATTTTACCGGTTGGTCCTAAAGGTAGGCATCCCAGCTCTTTTACGAGTGAGGCAAATGGAAGAACACCACAAGTGTCAAATCTAGTATTTAGAAATATTTACATTGTTAACGCTCACACCTAGAGTGAACTTTAGGGAAATGAAATAGTAATAATATACTTCCTACCGGGAGACACGTGGTTTTCAGTATAAACCTTCTTCCTATTTGTCGTTTGCTTTGAAGCAGCCAGGAGGCTAGGCCTTTCTAAAGGCTCATAGGTAACTGTTACGAATTTCAAAATTCGAAATAGTTGAGCAATAAGCCCTTTCAAAACGAATGGTAATGTAATGTCTGAAGTTAACTGCTGTTTAGGTTGCAAGAATGTTTCTTCTTCATGAACTGTGTACATGGCATAATAATGCTGTGTGCGTTCTAACAAGTTCGTAGGCCTGCTTGATTAGAAGCGTTCTACCTAAAGTTGAATACCATTTTGGCAGGCAGAAAAAAGTAATCCTAAGTCCATCAAAAGTTAAATGAGAAAATCTTGTTTTTTGCTTGAGGAAATCCATCCTGCCTGTTTCTGGGTTAAGATCGCTGTTGCACCAGTTGCTTCTTAGTATTACCACTAACTACCACCACTTGTCTTCCAAGTATATTCTTCCACCTCTCTGGCTACACACATAAGTAACATAGGAGATTACTTCATGACACCCCTAAAGGTGTTGCCTCACACTGCTGTAGGAGCTGCTCCAGAAGACTGACCATCACCTTCCTTTTCTCTTAAGATCCTAGATTGCTGTGCTATGGCAAAGTATGGGAATACCTAACTCTTTGTGGGCAGGAGGAGAGGTTGAGACCCCTTTATCTACTTCACTGTCATTTCTGATATCTTCCTAATACAGAAATGGTTGTGGTTTAGTTGCTAAGTCCTGTCTGACTGTTGCGAACCCATGGACTGTAGCCCACTGGGCTCCTTTGTCCATGGGGATTCTCCAGGCAAGCGTACTCCAGTGGGTTGCCATTTCCTTCTCCAGGGGAATCTTCCCAACTCAAGAATCGAACCCGGGGCTCCTGCATTGCAGGCAAATTCTTTTATACAGAAATAGCTAACATAAATAACAGAATAAATATAGATTGTAAGAAGTTTGGGGGTATGTAGCCACTTTGCATTTATTTTAAAAGATCCTCAATTTTAATAATCACTTTGAAAAGAAGTAGAACTTGGTTGTTGGTTGGAGAGGGTATTACCATGTTACTGTAAAAAGTAGTCTTGAAGGAGGTCATGGGCTGATTCGATCTGATGCCCTTGGAAAGTCTGGAGAGAAATGATTGAGAAGGAGCCAAGTTTGGCTTTAGAATGTTAGCTGAAGATAGAGACATGTATGAGCAAACTTGTTAGGCAGACTTGACTCACCTGTAAAATTTTGACTTACTACCTTCCTTATATAATTTTTAAAATTTATATTCTTCTAGTGTTTTAAGAATCCAGATTCTTATTTCTTGTTAATGCTGGTAGATAAGTAATGAATAGATTTAAGAATATCTGTTGTGATTCACTTTGGTAACTATATTATTTGGTCAGTCCCAGTAAGCTGACATCTCTTAGTGAAGTTCTCCTGACTTATAAAATTGATAGTTATGGACTGTTGAAATTCTTAAGATGCATAGAGAGCTGGGAAAAGTCAACTTTTGGAAGGACATTTTGGACTTGAATTGCTCTGTTTGATGATTTAAGTTTTGTGTATTATTGAAAATAATATGTACTTTTTAGAGTTTAATCAGTATATTTTGTCATATTCATGCCACAAACTCAGACTTTATAGTGTTTCTCCAGAAGTGGTATACACATAATGTGTCTCTAATGGAATCATAAAATAAGGAATTTCTCCCAATAAAAATACAGTTTTTTAAAAGAAAAGCTGACATTGCATTTAACTATTTTTAAGTTTTGTGTATTATTGAAAATAATATGTACTTTTTAGAGTTTAATCAGTATATTTTGTCATATTCATGCCACAAACTCAGACTTTATAGTGTTTCTCCAGAAGTGGTATACACATAATGTGTCTCTAATGGAATCATAAAATAAGGAATTTCTCCCAATAAAAATACAGTTTTTTAAAAGAAAAGCTGACATTGCATTTAACTATTCATTTTAAATATAAAATGTCTTTTTGGAAAGAATAGGTGCAAAGCTTGTGGCATTTTCATTATCATTTTAGATTTGGGATTTATAGGAGGTTATAACTTGTTAGATACTTTAGATCCTTAAATAAGTGTGTAGGACTTGCATGGATGGATGACTTAATTCAATAAGTCTTGTAAGAAAAAGAGAAGAAGAATTAAGTATAGGACCAATTTCTGGCATAGTTCATTCATCCAACAATCACATAATAAATATCTATAGGGGACCACTTAGCCCCAGAGTTTTAGCTGACAAAGGCAGGGCTTGTGCTCACAAGGCGTTTATAGTCTAGTGGACAACTGTTACTTAGAAAAGTATTGCCAGGGTGGGGATGGAGAAGGGTGTTAGTTTGGGTTTTTTCAAAAGGTTAAAATATGGGAATAGGAAGGCCCCTTCCTGGCAACTCAAAAATAGTTTTATTAGAAGGTCTATTACTGTCCCCCCACCCCAATTCCCGCAAAGTAAATTAGTCTCTACTTTCTTTATTTCGTCGAATAGAAACTACAGAGATTTTGACTATTGTACTTTATATCAGGCCTTAAGCATGGGTTTGTTTATTTTCTGGTGAGAGTAAAGCTTGGTAGTCTTGGCTATGACAGGCATGAGGTTAGTTGCCTGTGATCAGGGTAGCTAGAACAGTATTTCCTTTCTTTGTGTTTTTCCCCAGGGTTTTAATATTAATAAAGAGGAAATACTAAGTAAAATTAATTATAAAGGGAAAGTATGTCCTGTCACATGCTGTATGTAAAGTTGGCCATAAAACTAAGCACAATGAAAAAAATGTAGCTAGATGTGGGTATCTGCTGAAGGGTCTGAAACCAGCTATTAGCAAGTGATGAAGAAATGCAAAAGACGTACCAGCAGCAACTGAGACTTTCTCCTTGAAATACTCAGAAAGATTGAGAGATAATTTAAAAGAAAATAACTTCAGTGTTTTTTTTAATGCCTTGGCCTTATACAGCTAAAATTATCTTCTAAACGACCTTCCATAATTTTGAAGCTGGTGGAGAATTAGCATTTAAGGTAAGCCATTCTTCCGGTTGTATAACAATTGCTGTTTCTCTGCCTCATATCAGGATTGTTTTCTGTATATAGTATTTTCCAAGGTCCTACATCAGTGATTACCACCGTGTTGTACTTGGTTAAATCTCACTTTCTTGGATTGTTGTGCTTTCCCTAATATAATGCTCTCCAGGTGGCGCTAGTGGCAAGAACCCACCTGCCAATGCAGAGTGGGGCACAGCTGAAGTGACAGTACTATTAGAGTGTAGGGTTCTCAGTAAGAGGACTCATTCCCTTTTTGTTTCCGTCCGTAGCACCGAGTACTACATGAGGCAGTGTGTGCTTAGTGGCTCAGTTGTACCGACTCTTTGCGACCCCATGGACTGTAGCCTGCTAGGCTCCTCTCTCCATGGGATTCTCCAGGCAAGAAAACTGGAGTGAGTTGTCATGCCCTCCTTCAGGGGATCTTTTCCAACCCAGGGATCGAACCTAGGTTCTCCTGCATTGCAGGCAGATTCTTTACCATCTGAGCTGCTAGGGAAGCCATGTGAGGCAGAGAGGAAGTAAATACTTAACAAATATATGTTGGGTAACCTGGATCACCCTTAGAAATGTCTTTGAATTCCGTAATTTAGCCGTTTCCTGTATTATTTTAATACGTGCTCAGTCGCTTCAGTTGTGTCTCACTGTGACCCTATGAGCAGTAGCCCACAAGGCTTCTCTGTCCATGGGATTCTCCAGGCAAAGATACTGGAGTGGGTTGCCATGCCCTCCTCCAGAGGATCTTCCCCACCCAGGGACTGAACCCACATCTCCTGTGTCTTCTGCATTGCAGGCGAATTCTTTGCCACTGAGCCACTGGGGAAGCCTTATTATTTTTAATATATTCCTGGGCAGTTTAATTGACTATTGATGTGAGCTTAATGTGGAATCCCCAGCATTCCTGGGATTAACAATTGTTACATAGTATTTTTAGCTAGTATTTTTTTATATTGTACTATTATGTTCAAAGGCTTTAGTCCTTTAAAGTTTTATCTCCTATATCTATGAGAAAATAGGTAACTGATAATTGTATAATTCTTGTGCATTTCCTCAACAAATTTCAGTTGACTGCTATGTGTTTCTATTAGATCTCAAAGTTGTTCACTATTTAAGCTTACTGTGTTAGTATAGATAGTATGGCATTATCTTTATTTTTGAGGCATAAAATTTTAAATTATATGAAATTATCTTCAGTAATCTGACCAATATTATTCTGTTTCTTTAATTTTGGTGAGAAAGGGTGGATTAATTTAGTAGTTTTAAGTATCTTTAGAACAAATCTAGAGTGAACTTGTAAATTGATAATATACTTAATAGCTTACTTAACAGTAATTGGATACATACGTACGTTTTGGGGACTAAGTCAGTATTGACACCAAAGATTAATGTGGATTAGCTACATAACAGTAAGTGAAGATTGGTGATGTTAGAGTACTTTTTATCAGTTGAAAAAGGGACGTTCAGGTATTCAGTATTGTCTGGGGAAAGCATTTGAAAAGAATAGTAAAGTCTGTACAGCACAGGGAGCACACTGGCACCCCACTCCAGTACTCTTGCCTGGAAAATCCCATGGACAGAGGAGCCTGGTGGGCTGCAGTCCATGGGGTCGCTACTAGTTGGACACGACTGAGCTACTTCACTTTCACTTTTCACTTTCATGCATTGGAGAAGGAAATGGTAGCCTGCTCCAGTGCTCTTGCCTGGAGAATCCCAGGGACGGGGGAGCCTGGTGGGCTGCAGTCCATGGGGTCGCACAGAGTCGGACACGACTGAAGCAACTTAGCAGCAGCAGCCGCATAAGGGAAAAGAATCTGAAAAAGAAAAGGTATATATATGTGTATAATGAATCATTTCACTGTCTACCTGAAACTAACACAACATTGTAAATCAGTGTGTTGTTCAGTTGCTAAGTCGTGTCCAGCTCTTTGTGATCCCATTAACTGCAGCACGCCAGGCTTCCCTGTCCTTCACTATCTCCAGGAGTTTGCTCAAACTCATGTCCATTGAGTTGATGATGCCATCCAACCATCTCATCCTCTGTCACCCCCTACTCCTCGCGCCCTCAATCTTTCCCAGTATCAGGGTCTTTTCCAGTGAGTCAGCTCTTAGCCTCAGGAGGCCAAAGTATTGGAGCATTAGCTTCAGCATCAGTCCTTCCAATGAATATTCAGGGTTGAAGATTTCAACTTGTGATTCATCCAGCCCAACATTTTGTGTGATGTACTCTGCATAGAAGTTAAGTAAGCAGGGGGATAGTATACAGCCTTGATGTACTCCTTTCCCAGTTTGGAACCAGTCCGTTGTTCCATGTCCAGTTCTAACTGTTGCTTCCTGACTTGCATACAGGTTTCTCAGGTGGCAGGTAAGGTGGTCTGCTAGTCCCAGCTCTCTAAGAATTTCCCACAGTTTGTTGTATGCTTCAATTAAAAAAAAAGGAGGGGGGGACAGTTAATAGAGGACAGTTCCCATGGCTACTCTGGCTCCAAGATGGATGGTTCTTTACATTGAACCAACTTTTAATTATATTTAATTCAATGTAATAAAATTCCTCTTTAAAAAATGGGAGATCCATGACATTTTAAAAAATGGGTCTTTTGTCTGTATTATGTTTTGAAAACCCGTTTAAAGGAAGGATTTTATTCATGAGAGAAAATTTTTTTTACTTGAAATCTGCAGTTCAATGTCAGTGTGTTTTAAGAAAATATCCCCATAAATGTTTTAATGATTAGGGAAGTTTTTATCTGGCATTAATAAAGAGCTGCATAGCATTGGTTTATGCATTTTTTTGGTTGCATGTCTGATCCTTCTATCTATGACTGTGGTCATCTCTGACCCTTGTTAAGTGTGTGTATTAGAACACACACATGCACCTAGAATCTGGAGCTTCTTAATCAGGAACCTGAGATCCTCCAAGTCGATTCCTCTTTCCATTTTCCTTGTGAGTTGTTCTAAGAATTTCCCACAGTTTGTTGTATGCTTCAATTAAAAAAAAAGGAGGGGGGGACAGTTAATAGAGGACAGTTCCCATGGCTACTCTGGCTCCAAGATGGATGGTTCTTTACATTGAACCAACTTTTAATTATATTTAATTCAATGTAATAAAATTCCTCTTTAAAAAATGGGAGATCCATGACATTTTAAAAAATGGGTCTTTTGTCTGTATTATGTTTTGAAAACCCGTTTAAAGGAAGGATTTTATTCATGAGAGAAAATTTTTTTTACTTGAAATCTGCAGTTCAATGTCAGTGTGTTTTAAGAAAATATCCCCATAAATGTTTTAATGATTAGGGAAGTTTTTATCTGGCATTAATAAAGAGCTGCATAGCATTGGTTTATGCATTTTTTTGGTTGCATGTCTGATCCTTCTATCTATGACTGTGGTCATCTCTGACCCTTGTTAAGTGTGTGTATTAGAACACACACATGCACCTAGAATCTGGAGCTTCTTAATCAGGAACCTGAGATCCTCCAAGTCGATTCCTCTTTCCATTTTCCTTGTGAGTTGTTTTATAGTGTAATTTAAGGTACAAAATACAAGGTGCCTGAGATTTTTGTCATCCATGTGACACTTATCTGTGTGTGAAACTGGAAGGCAAATGTAATACTGTAAGGTAAAGCAGGTGTCTTAAGCCTTTAAGGGATAACTGAGCAGTGCACTTGGATGTCTTTGCTAAAAAGAAATTCAGATACCCTGTATATGTTTTCCTAGCTAGTGTGTCTGGTTACTGTTGAATAGTTTAATTTGATCAGCTTACTGCTGGTAACTTAAACCTGCTCTACTTTGGAATCACAAGCTAACTGCAGTTATTTGAGTGTTTTTATAAAAGAACAGTCATCCTTATTTATAATTCCTTTATTGCTGTGGATTGCTGTGTTTTAGTATTGGCAAATAGTGAAATCAACGACGGGACAAGGGCTGGAACAGTCTTTACCAAGAAAATCAGCACAGGTAATCAGCACCAACTCAAAACAAGACTGTTGGGTTTCTAAGGAGCTTGAAGACTAGATATGAAGTGGGAGCCCTTTTTTGGTTGCTAGAATAGTTCAAAAGTATGGGTCTGAGGCATTGCTGCTCTCTGCTGTAATCCATAGTGTTTATTCTGCCTTTTTTTTGATTGATGTTCATTTTGAGCTCTTTGATTACAGTGTAGTATTCATGTACTCAGAGGAACAAGGACAAAGAGAAGACACAGACCATTTTGGAGGCCAGACTAAGTGGTCTGAGTAATGCCTCTGGGCTATGTGCATGAAATTGTTAGCCCTTAACATTCTTGCTATTAGATAGAAAAGAGATACCATTCTTTCAGGCTTGTAACCTTGACTGTTTCCATCTCCTCTTACAGCAGAAACTCACTTAGTTGGAGTGATTTTGGAAAGAGGAAGACCTGCTGCTGCTAAATCACTTCAGTCGTGTCTGACTCTGTGTGACCCCATAGACAGCAGCCCACCAGGCTCCCCCGTCCCTGCGATTCTCCTAGTAGCAAACTAAGTCAAGACTCAGGAGTCACTTTTTTGCAGACTGGCATCATTTCATTCCAGTCTAAAAAAAAAGTTTTTTTTCTTTTCCTTTCCTTTTTCTTTTCTTTCCTCTCTTGGACCTTAGAAACTTACATATAACAACATTTCCTGATACAAACTTTTATTATAGAGTTGGGCTTGATAGCCTCTGGTTCTGAGGAACTATGGAAAGAAAATTTAAAACACTTGTCATCTGATTTTATTAAGTTTAAAATCAAATTGGGGAAAAAAGTGTACATGAACACAGTATAAAGGAGCTAAATATTCTTATTTTGAAACATACAATCTAAAACCCCAAGAAAGAAACCAACCGATGGAGCCCTAAAGTGGCTTCATATTGTGTGGCAAGTCTCTTTGAGGAAAATCATAAGTTTATAATGACTTTTATGATATTTAAGAGAACAGTTACAAAACAACTAAATAATATTATATTATCCCTGTGTCTTCCAGTACCATGTTTTACAGGTTTATTCTTGGCGGCATAGATATTAAAATTTATAAATTAATTTTTTTAGAAATTAGTTTTAAATTGAAGTATAGTTTATTTACAGTATTAGTTTCAGGTGTACATAAGTTAATCATCTTATATTCAGTTATTACTAGTGCAGGATGTGAATTTAGAGAATGGGCTGTATACATACACTCTTGCAGTGACTTTTGTTTTGTGAATAATTTGGAGTCTTTACAAACAATGGAAAAGAGACTGTCAAGCAAAATGGGGCTATGTTTAAAGGAATACCTAGATGGCTAAACCTTGGAGTGGCCTGGCCTTAGCTCCTTGGATCTCAGCAGGCAAAACTGGCCGTTCTTCTCTTTAGGATGCTCTCTTAGGTGATAGGCATCTCTCACAATCAGATTCCTGAGGGAAGCTTGATTGGCTTGGGCCTGGATCAGGTTTCCTCCTCTGGATCAATTACTGTGGCCAGAGGGGATGATTACACATTATGATTTATGAAGTAAATGGTAAGGGGATGGGAAGGCAGAGGGACTCAAGGTACTGAAGGTATAACTGACCTTCAGTTCATTTCATATGGGAAGATAAGAAATGAGGAAACAGTTCAGGGTTATTCTCATTTGTAAGTTGTTTTCTAATATATTGTAGACCTTTGGTGCTTTTCTGGAGGGAAAATGTGTGGTGTTAAATAGGTTTTTATTATTTTAACTATAATTAAAATAATGAGACTTAGCTGTATTGGTTTTTAAACCCTAAAAGTATATACTATTCTCATCTTGGAGAACATAGAATTTTAGTTCTGCTCTCCCCCACCTCCATCATCATAATATTCTAATTTATTTCAGTGAGGTACGTTTTTTTTTTTTGGTCATTAAGAAGCTTGTTTAATATTTACATTCAATCTTAATATAAGAATAATGGTCAAAGAAAATCAGTAAAATACCAAATTAGAGGATGTTTTTGTGATTGTGGTGAGTGCTGATTGGATGACTGGATTTTTTCCTTTTAAATATCCTCCACTTTAATATTGTTAATTTCCTTTTGTTTTGAAGAGGTGGTAGAATGGCTCTATTTTCAAAGAATTGTAGAGTCTTGCTTTTCTAAAATTATTGTTGTTGTTGTTCAGTTACTAACTCTTGTCCAACTGTTTTTGACCCTGAGCACACTAGGCTTCCCTGTCCTCCACTCTCTCCCGGGGTTTGATCAAGTTCATGTCCATTGAATCGGTGATGCTGTCTAACCATCTCATTAGTTAGTCCATATCAGCTATATCCACCATCTCATTAATTAGTCCATATCAAATAAGTACTAACAGTGTCTAGAACTTTATTGGTCACTGTGGGGGAAGCAAAGTATTGAGCCCTTGTATTTATAGAGTTTATTTTCGTCATCTTATATCCCTGCTGAATTTTAATTTGTTCTTGTTATTTAATGTAAGAAAAATATATAAGGCATTATAAACTTATGTTTTTCCTCAAAGAGACTTGCCACACAATATGCAGCCACTTTTGAGCCCCACTCGTTTGTTTAATGGGGTTTTAGATGGTATATTTCAAAATTAAAAATGTTCAAAAGTGAAGACATCTAAGATTCATTAAGAAATATTTTCTCGATTGATATGGTTGATCTGCAAAACAGCATTAGTTACTGTTCCACAGCTCCTTGTTTCTATAACAATTGAACACATTCTGTTTTTTAGTTAAGTAGTATAAAATATACAGCTGTGATATTTAGAAGGATTTGTTAAATGTTGCATGAATGAGTGGGATCATAAGTGGTACGGGAATTTAGCAAAGCAACGAGGTAGTTTACATATAACTATTAATATAAATATGTGGTTAATGTTGTATCTGGGAGGATACTTTCCCAAATTTGCTTTGAGGTATCTGTTAAAAGTAGAATGAAAGATGTATTTATCTTCCATCATTTATCTGGCCTTCCCAGCGCTAGTTAGGAGAAACATTAAACATAATTAAACATATATGTCCTTGCTACTTATCTAGGTACATACTGCAGAGAGTTGCCCATGTGAGAAGCTGTTCATCGCAAATGTGGGAGTCTGCAGTTTAGAGTACAGTTGGCTCTCCTTATCCAGGGGTTCTGTATCCAAAGATTCAATCGCCAATCAAAAATAAATTGAAAAAAAAAATTCAGAAAGTTCCAAAAAGCAAAACTTGAATTTGCTATGCTGGCAACTATTTACATAGCATTTATGTTGTACTGGGTCTTTAATTTGGAGATGATTTAAAGTCATATGCAAATGTTGCACTATACAAGGGACTTGAACACTTGTGGATTTTGGTGCCTCTGGGGGTCCTGGCACCGGTCTGTGGACACAGGAGGAGGCCTATCTGCCCTGGTAATGTGGTCACGGGCGTTGGTGGTTGGGTGAGACTGGCAGTGGTAGTTCTACTGAAACCTCTTTCTTTTTGCTGTCTGCTGCTAACATGTGACCCCTCCTTGGACGTGTGTTTCAGAACAACTTCCTCAGCTCCCAAGAAGAATTTTGTATATTCCACACAATTTATGGACTTCCCTGGTGGCTCGGATGGTAAAGAATCTGCCTGCGATGCAGGAGACCTGGGTTCGATACCTGGATTGGGAAGATCCCCTGGAGGAGGGCATGGCAGTCCATTCCAGTATTCTTGCCTATAGAATCCACATGGACAGAGGAGCCACAGTCCATGGGGTCACAAAGAGTTGGACACGACTGAACGACTAAGCGCATTGCACACAAACTTACACATATTTTAGGTTGGCATCCAAATAAGCAGTTGAAATTTGAAGTTTCATCTGAGGCTTTTTGTGAAATGACCCTATACTAAAAGTTTTGAAAGTGAAGTAGCTCAGTCGTGTCCGACTGTTTGCTACCCGTGGACTGTAGCCCACCAAGCTCCTCCGTCCATGGGATTCTCCAGGCAAGACTACTGGAGTGGGTTGCCATTTCCTTCTCTGGGGGATCTTCCCAACCCAGGGATCGAACCCAGGTCTCCCACATTGCAGGCAGATGCTTTAACCTCTGATTTGTCCAAAAATGCCTTATGAGTAGCTCTGTCTCATTTGACCTCAGGACTCTTCTGCACAGCAAGTGTTTCAAGATTAGAAGCTTTTACACCCCAACCCTCGTAGGGCACTAGTGACCAAACATACTAGCTAATGCACACATTTTCTCCCTTACTCCTCAGCAGGATAATTTAGGGTTATTCTTGAATATATTTAACCATATTTTCCTACTCAAACAATTGAAGTGGGATTTAAACCATATAGTAATCCTTAATAAGGCATTGATTATTGAACAATCTTGATTAATGTTTGAATGAGCAAGCTGTTCACAAAAGTGTGATTTCAAGCCTTTTGCAGCTGAACTTTTCCAGCCTGAACCACCACCTGTGTGTAAACTTGGAAGAACTCAAAGAATATATATTGCCCTAAAGTCATTTATCACCAATCACAATGACCTGTCTCAAACAAACAAATATATCAGCCACTATGGGGTCGCAAAGAGTCGGACATGACTGAGCAACTGAACTGAACTGATCTTTCCATCATTACGTCCTGTCTTAGTAAGATATTATCTAAGAGAGTAGTAGGCTTTGTTATACACAAGAACAACTGAGTTAAAAATTATTTATCCAAATGACTATGTTAGTGCCGGGAGCCAGTGTGAGGAATCCCGCCCGTGACAAGGTCACGCGGAAGGAAGCCTGACATACACAAGGACGCGATCAAGCTTCAGGGTTTCCCCCTGGTATTTCCTGAGCATCCACCCCACCCCCCAAAAATAAGAATCTGCCGGCCTTTCATACTCTGCTTTTCCACGCTTCTGATATTCTCTGGAAAAAGTCAAATCAGGGCTTTAGTCTTCTGCATTTGAAAGGGATGTTTCAGTTGAACCCCCTCTGACAGCTCTCTAGCTTGCCTAACAGGTTCCCCAGACCTCTTACAGCTAGTGAATTGCTTACAGCCCCCAACCGCGAGAGGCACAAAGCTTAAAAGCATCTTAAAGAAACAGAGCCTTTTTCTAAAGAGTTAAAAATCATATTGGTGACAGGTTTTCACTGTTGTCTCAGTGATTGCTGCCAGGCCTCCATATT